>QGOG01000947.1:0-20956 GCA_003313185.1 Collybia sp. MG36
GTTCATCTCATTGCTCAGAAACTTGGTGTATTCCATTACTCGGTTGGGGAGGGTGATGACCGCTATGCCGTTGTCACTCGCATCGATCCTCAAAGGGTATGTTCCTATAATTGTTCTAGTCTGCTTCTGTCCCTGAGTTCTTTTTCAATAGCAGCAGCAAACTCAGCGTCAACCACCCCATACGCTTTCTCGGGCACCCTCAGCATACTTGACCCCATCTGGTCAAATGAGTTCCACCTCGCTCCGAGTCAAGAAATCAATGCCTGACATGAAGACCCTGCACTCCCATTCTCAGGCGCCTCGTCTCAGCTCTAGAGCTTCGAATGGCAACATCCGTGAGGGCTATGCGACCATCGCGTCCCCTTCGCGCCGCGTTTCCACAGGGTTCAACTCTTTGTTTGCCGGCGGTGGCCCTTTTGGAGGCAGCTCCATCCCACCGGTCCCAAGCCTCCCCTCCTCGATGAGCCCGGCCACCCTAAACGGCGGCCACGACAATACCGCTGGCGTTGTCCGGCAGCCTCGTGGACCTGGTATCGGGGGATTTGGAAGGAGGGAAAGCCGCGTTGGAGCTAGCGAAGGTCAAACCAGAGGTGGGCTCGAAGCTCGCACATACGAACCGCTGGAAATCTGATGAGTGGAATTCAGTCCGTTCGGATAGTTTACAGGGCGACGATGGACGTGGCAACTAATCTTGATGCTCTGTGAACCCATCGTCAAGGCCTATTCCTTATTACCATCATCTTCCTTTTTCATACATGTGTATTGCCTCCCGTCCAACCCAGTCTTTCATCTCTACTTTCTTTTGAAACTGTTTCAACACCAAAGAAGTGCTTTCTCTCGTGTCCCGTGGAATTGTTAGCGCAGATAAACCTTCACTCCTATATAGTACCTCCGCTTGGTTCGTTTAAATCTATGCAATCTCTAGATTTTGGATCATACCCCCACATCAAAACTGACTCACTAGTACCCGGATGCTCGCAATATAACTTGGGTTTCTCTTGCTGGTACGACCTGCCATCACTCACCCGAGGCTGATGACCTCGGCGTCTTGATTGTGTAAAAATAAAATAATAAACATTGTTTACTCTGCTCTATCTCTGGCAAACAACGCGGACCTGGCTTGTTCCATCAATTTCAAGACAAGCGTCGGGCTAGTATTGTTCGAGTTCCATGTCCGGGTCAGCCATAGTTCGAGCTGCGATTTTCACCGCCGGTGCACTAGTGGGCGGGGGGTTTGCTACCGTATTGTCCAATAGACGGTCCCAGCAAACCAGTGCTGCAGTGCTTTCTCCAAATGGACCGCGTCCGGTTATTGAGGTTGAACCAAGTGGAAAAACATACGTCACCCAACCCGAAGCATCACTGTTTCTGGTACCACAGGTGTTGAAGTACGGGAATCCTGGTAAGAGCCGTTATCACATTTTTCTGACGAGGTCATAGACCTGAATCTGCTCAACAAAGGCCCTATTGCTGACGCGCTTGTGCGCAAGGCGTACGTCGCCGCGTATGATCGGAGGTTAAGGCATCCCGCCTGGGTGCATTTCAATGCCATCTCAGTCGATTATGATTAACACAAATGACTAGACAGCCGAACATCTAACACTTACATCCTTGGGCAAATCTCCCCTCATCCCTCCCACTGATCCTACTGCTGCTGGGGATCGCGGAAAATCAACATTCATTGAAGATAATACCCTTCCGGTACCATTCAGGGCACGATTACAGGATTACTTCAAGAGTGGGTACGACCGTGGGCATATGTACGTCTCAGTCCCCAAATTTCTCGTCGCATGGTTAAAATTCAAAAAGGGTTCCTGCCGCCGACGCAAAATTTTCTCAGGTAATTAGTTCTCCCCCCTCGGGAGTTAGTATCGACAGCCATTTAATTCTGCAGGAAGCAATGGATGAAACTTTCCTGCTGTCGAACGTAGCACCCCAAGTGGGTGATGGTTTCAATCGGCATTGTAATTCAACGTCCATCATTTTGAGAGTTTCACCTTACCTCTAGTAGACTGGGCATATCTCGAGGACTGGTGTCGCCGCCTTACAGGGAGTTTTTCCGATGTGTATGTGTTTACAGTCCCTCTGTATCTTCCCCGCCTTGAAGCCGACGGAAAATGGCGCGTGGTTAGTTGAATTTTGTTGGAAATCCTCCCTCTCAATGGTAATATTATATCAACAGACACATGAAGTGATTGGATCTCCGCCGAACGTAGCAGTACCTACACATTTCGCAAAGGTTGTGCTAGCAGCCAAACCATCATCCCCCTCCACACCTGACATTCTTGAATTGGCTGCGGGTGCATTTGTTCTTCCAAACGCTGTTATCCCAGACGACACTCCACTGGAGAGCTTTTCTATGCCCGGTAAGTGTTTGATACTGCCACTGTGTGATTGACAATGAATATCATTGTGCGCAAAGTGGAAGCCGTAGAACGCGCAGCCGGTCTCACGCTATTTTCTGGCGCTGTGAAAGCATCTGCAAAGCATATCTGCAAAACGACAAGCTGTCAGCTTATCATTCGAAGGTTCGATGACGCCCAAAAACGTCCAAACATGCGACGAGCGGTCTCAGCACCCAATTGATTTTAGATACTGCGAGGCGGCACATATTATGTAGTGAGCGCCCAACTTTAATAAATCTAAGCGAGAATTTCAATAGTCTGATAATATATCCTTGACTCCTTCCCAATAATCGTTGCCAACTCTCATCTCAATTTCCTGCTTTGTTAGCCAGGCAAAATCATCAATCGACTTTCCTTCAGGTTTGGCCTGTCCCGCCATGATATGAGCTTTAAAGAAGAAGGTGGCGCGCTGGGTGCTGTTAGCGATGTAGAATGTCGAGTGGGTGATTTAATACCTCTTGTATTGCATCGCCCGAGGGCGGGCTAGGAAGAGCAGGTTTATACACACCAACTGGATTCCGGCTGACGATCCATGTGTCCATATTTTCACCACATTCAGCATGTAAATCACGTTGAGCGGCCTGGGGACTGTCAGTTATATATTCAAACGAAACAATTGATATCATGCACCTGATGTAACAATTCACCCTTCTCTAACCCTCCTTCAGGGAATCGCCAGACACCTTGCTCGCCGTCTTTCGTGTGGAGGAGCAGGTAGACGTTGCGTTTCCCTTTCCGGTCGAGGCTTTTGAGATCACGGTCGGCATCCGCCTGATGCACTCGCGGCATCAACTCCTCGCCTTCACCTTCCTGTAAGGCCAATTGCTCTGCCGCCGCCTTATCGGCTGCTGCCTTCTCTACGCTGATAACCTCTGCCTCGTTGAACTTAGGCCCGAACGCTCGCCTTTCCCGCTTCCGCTCCTCAATGTTGAAACGCGTCTCTAAAAGTGAGCCTTGCTTAAAGTAGAAGTCGTATGGGAATGGATTGTGTATGGCACGTCGTATCCGCGCTTGGTATGCATAGAATGCTCGTTCAAACGGCGTAGGTGTTCGGGTGAGTATCGGTGAGCGGTTCAAAATGACGGCGGCGGATATTTGCGCCCGTGGCTGTCTTTTCGCCCGCACCGGAGTGATGCCGGGGGAAGAGAGCATCACTTCGGGGAGTACCTCTGCTTCCGTCGCGAGTGGTCGACAAAATGACCGAAAAGGACCTAATCATCAACTCAGTACGCGTTTCATAAACATCAGAACTAGAATTACTTACTATGTGAGTTTGCTCTGCATGAAGTCAAAACATTTCGCGAAAACATGGCCTGTTGTAGACTGGTCAGGTAGAAATCTACTGCGGCATTCAAATTTTGTGTTAGTTTGGAGTGTGGGAACAAGCTGCCTAATTTGCCGAGGAAACAAGCTGGGTCCGACAATTTGGGCTCTGTAGGGTTCCTTGATACTTACTACAAAGCCAATGTCGATATCCTTAGTTTCGAATTCATATCTTGAAGAGAATTCGGCCAAAATCAGGCTTAAGCTCGTTCCTTGGGAGGTTGTTATAGCCGATATCCGTCATCGAGTACGATACTAAAGCGGACTCACACAGGGCTACCAACGAGCAGATCTAATCACCTCAGAAGAACTGACTCTTATCAAGAAAGTTGAACGGCAACCAAAGGCAAAGATAGAATCCCTCCTTCTGTCCGATGGCCAGACATATGCCCTTCTATACCTCCGCCTCCTCAAGAAGACCCAAAGAGTTGATACGATGCAGTTCATTCTCGTTCTGGTCGGGGAGGCACTACAAGGTGTGTGATAAATTACCCATGTGGTCCTACCTCACAACTGACTAGCGTAGACCATGACGAGCGTATCCCTCTATTTACTAGGACCGCCGAGACAGATCCGGATCTACCCTATACACCTCTTCTTCGGTAAGTGGCACCCGCACCTGTTCGGCAGACCCACTTACTGGGGGTTTGAAGTACGCTTGAAGCCCAAGATGAATTCGTTCAACTCAAGGGAGCCCAAATTCTTACTATGCTGCTTAGGTTTGTTCGCACTCCTGGACGTAATATCTGAATACTGATAGCAATAGTTCCCAATTAACACCACTTCCTTCACATCATTTGCAAACTTTCTTGCAAACTTTGTCGACGCTCATTCAGGGCACGATTCAAAATAAGCGAGACGTCGCCGTGCAGTGTCTCGAAGCCTTACTTGCGCGCCCAGAGTGCCGACAGGCCGTTTGGGCTATTCCCGGAATCATCTCTGGGTATCCACTCAGCTCCGAAACCCCCCAGGAGCAATGCTTATATTTCTTCTAGTCTTGTCGAAATACTCCGATACAAGCCTGGGCCACAAATGAGCTATCAAGTGGCCTTTTGCCTATGGCTCCTGTCATTTGAAGACAGCATAGCGCGACAAATCAACAAGTCAGTTGCTATACTGGCAGTTAGGCCATGTGTTTGATGTCTAGATTGTCAGGAAATATGATATAATCCCGCTCATGGTCGATGTTGCACAGGCTGCTGTGAAGGAGAAGGTTATTCGTGTCATTGTTGCTACATTCCGGGTATACCTCATATTTTACTTCGCTCCCGCATGATTTTTGACGTTATCAACAGAATCTGGTCACTATCGCACCAGACACTAACCTCCCTGCTATGCTCGTGGCCCAATTATTACCTTTCGTGAAGAATTTGTGTGGACGGAAATGGTCAGATGAAGACATCTTGGAAGACGTACAATTTTTGAAAGATGAACTGAACAACAATTTCGAGAGCCTGACGTATGCTTGACACAACTCCCAACCGCCATGGTCTGATCATGCTTGTAGAACTTACGATGAGTATACCTCAGAGCTATCGTCAGGCCACCTCTCATGGACACCTGTACATGAGTCAGAGGACTTTTGGAAGGAAAATGCAATAAAACTCAATGACAAGGATTACGAGCAGCTCAAGTGGGGTTTCACTAGACGCCAAATCCCTAGCTAACTAATGTCACCAGGACTCTCATTCGTCTTCTCTCTGTTTCAAATGATCCCCTCGTCCTTGCCGTCGCGGCACACGATGTTGGCCAATATGTAAAACATTATGACAGGGGAAAGAAGTTTGTACCAACCCCTTCACCAGGCGTTTTTACTCATCATGCATGTCCTAGGTTGGTTACCGATATGGGCGGCAAGGCTCGTGTGATGGAACTGATGTCCCATGAGAATCCAGATGTGCGGTATCGAGCCCTACTCTCAGTCCAGCAGCTTGTAAGTCAACCCTGGGTGCTGGTCTGACTCAAATGCGGAACAGCCGGGTTGGGATAAACGAAGTACTTGGTAATATCGAATCATAATAGCGCTTGCCACCACCGCATGCGTCATAAATACGGCAAATGATGAAACAGATCATGCGCAGTATACATACTGTAAAGTTACCAAACTCTGGAGGACATTTGAAAAATAGCGCAACCTAAAAACTACATGAGATATCTTATCAGTTAAGGTAGAGCTCAGTCAGATTCGACAGCGTCACGTGTCAAAATCGTGACAAATCGTGACAAATTGGCCGGGATGCTAGTGCACATCACCGGAGGAAACTTTCAACAGTTTAGCTTGCGCAGAACTCTTCGGAATTGAATTTCCAATAAGTCTGCGCATTTAAATTTTGTAATTTTCAGGTTGTGATGGAGGCATTGAAGATTTCCATCATGGACTCCTCATTTAGTAAGACCCTGTCAGGGACATATGCCATACCATCGCCAACTTGGACCATCTTCAATATTTTTCACTTCACTCAGTGGTGTGCACACATGCCTATCTAATTCAACATAGTAATAATATAACTACACCTAAAATTGATGTGCAACCAGCTGTGGTGGGGCAACGCGCGGAGGGGGGGGACTTTTGGGCATGGTTCGCCGACGTGCCATTCCGTTGGTCACACCAAGTCACGATCACATGACCTTGTTGAATCTGACTGAGCTCTACCTTATAATGCGGCATTCGGCATTTGCCGAAGAACAAACGCCTCGTGTTTTCGGCGTGGCCACCCACAACGGGTGGGATACAGAATTTTGGAGACGCGGTCGTCTTTCTATCCATCCATCGTCCATCACCCTGCAGCGCAGCAACGGTATTCCTGATAACTAACATTATCGCTGCTCTTAGGGATTTCCATCATGGATAATAATCGCACAAATACCCTTCATGAACTCTTCTCCAGGGATTCAACACCCCCAGCCCAAATGACACAGTCTCAGCAGTATTCAGCTCCAAATCTAGCCGATAATACGTCTTCGAGCCAGCTTGACTCTTTATTTCATCATTTGAATCCATCTGCTGAGCAGGTACAGTCCTCAAACAAACCAACAAGTGACTACGGGAATTCCGCCTCGGGAACACCTTCCATGCCTGATGAGCCAACACCAGTATCTACATCGGCGCCTGGGCCTGCACCTGCATCTAGCAATACCGCAGCAGACCGGCAAAGTGCATTGCTATCCTTGCTAGGATCGTCGTCGAATGTGAATAACAGGACCGCGCCTGGAATCGCCAATCCTCCGCCTCCACAACAAGTACCTACACCACCTGGGTCATCTCAACGTTCTGGCGCATCTCCTCCTCAAAGTAGTGAGGCTCAAGGAAAATTCCTATTAGAGCAGTTGATGGCTGGGTGAGCATCTTTCCCCGTTGTGCTTAAATAGATTGGCAGGGAAACGCGTTTGAATAAAGGTGGACCTTGAAGTGAATTCACGCGTGCTTGATTACATGCTAGCTTATCAGCAACTCCGCCTGTATTTCATGGACATTCGCCATGAGTCTTGTTGATTGCATGTTGCAGCATGTTCGTTGCCTCAGCCACGAGGATACTGCATGTAACTTATCATTTTGTCCCCGGCCTTTCTCATTTGACTTTTCCTCCCTGCCATGGATGATCTCACTGAACTACGTTATTATCTTGACTATAGGAATCCCCCAAGGTCAAATTACTCTGATTCTCAACGAGGTTCTATCCCTCCTGCCGCCCCATCGCCCCCTTACGGCGCGGCTCAACGTGACTCCGAATATCGGTCATATAATTCCCCAGAGACATCGATGGAGATGAGCCAACGATCCCAAGGCTCTACTGCTACTGTGCTGCCACCTCCTACCTCACAACAACCGCAACAGCAGCAGCCACCGTCTCCCCGCAAATCAATGTTTGAATTCATATCACCATTTGACCATCTTTCTACTTCGACCAGTACGATTAAGAAAAAGCCTGTACCGGCACAGCCTCCTAGTGTTTCCAGTGGAAACGAAGACTCTAGCTCCTGGTCGGCCGTATCTGATCCCAAGCGGCAATCTGTTGATAATTTGCTGGAGCATCTTACGAGGGGGCAGACCCAGGCTCCACCTCCTGCTTACGAATCCTATCTGAGCGGTAGTGATTTCTCGCAAGGCGAGCCACCCCAGACACGAGCCCCGCTACCCCCTGTACCAATTCAGCAGAAATCAGTCCCCGCCCGAGCGGCTTCTCCCCGAGCTTCCCCTCCCAAGATCAACCCTCAACGCCCTCAGGTTCGGGAGTCGCCCGTGGGTCAGCAGGGAGCCCCAGCTGCGCCCCAACCACCGATTAACATTGCGGTCAACCGTAGAGACAAGGATAGTTCTCCCGGCCCTCGAGGAAACTCTCGTAAGGGACCTCCGGCCCTCTCCAGGTTCAACGCCAAAAACCAATCGAGCCCCAGGTATGTTGCCATTGGGCTCGGCTGATATTCCAATCGAGCTCATACCCCTAGTCCCCAAACGCAAACCATTATTGTCGACATGTCACAGCCGTTGGACGAAATTCAAGCCCCGCGAGATTCCGTCAAATCCACTGCGATCGCGCTCGTCAAGCAAGATTCTGTCTTCTTGCCGGGAACTACCATTGGTGCGACACACTGGGTCGCTTATGCAATGACTAGGGGTGCGTATTCTTGATGTTATTCTCTGCGACGGGCTTACGATTTTGACCAGGACGAGTTCGGGTAATTTCGAGGTCTAGTGGGGATCGCACTCTCCTTCAGTTGCCTCCTGTGTTCTCCCCCACAGCCAGCGTGACGGACATGGCGGTGTACGGGAATCGACTCGCAGGTGTAACCTCCGATGGCGGATTTGTCGTATGGGAGTTACCATCGCTGATCACCGATGATGTTCCGTGAGTTTCTGCCTTGCGAGTGTTAGATCATACTGAACCGTCCCGTAGTGGGCTTCTCTTACTATGCGTGCCTCCTTCCACAGATGTTGATGCACTTCATACTGTTAAATGGCACCCAAAGGAACCCG
Organism: Collybia sp. MG36; assembly: GCA_003313185.1. Taxonomy (NCBI): domain Eukaryota; kingdom Fungi; phylum Basidiomycota; class Agaricomycetes; order Agaricales; family Clitocybaceae; genus Collybia; species Collybia sp. MG36. Next base: position 8,704 of record QGOG01000947.1, read on the forward strand.
ATACCCTGGCGGTAGCGTCAGACAACACGCTTTATCTCATCGATCTCCTCAACACCCAGGCGTTACATGGGCAGCCCCTCGCGCAATCGGACCTCCACCACGTTGGCCAATTGTTCTCCGTTCCATCCGTATGTAAAACCCTAAGCCATCCTTTTATCACTCTTACTTAATTTGTCCTTAGCCTCTCATCGCTTTTGATTTTGATGTCTTGCATTATGCTATTGCTACCATTTCGGAGGATTCCACCTTGACGGTCTGGAATATCCACGACAAGTTAATCTACAGCAGTCATAAAATTCGTGGAGAGGATGTTCCATCCTCTCTTACATTCGTTGATGGTGGTATCATTGTTGGCCGTAAAAATGGCACTGCCTTCCAGCTACTTTCAATGACCACGAAACATATATTATCAACTATCAAATTTATCAACGGGAACCAAGATGATCCTGATATGTTTGGCCATGTCAGTTACGATTCCAGAATCCAGACCTTGTGGGTGGCGAACTGTCGGCGCGAGAGCATGATCGCCTTGAAGATTAACCTCGAATCGAGCATGGTCGGCGGCGAGGAAGCGATTAAAGGCTACTTTGATCAGGTTGTGGAATTCTATGGTCCCAAATCCACCATCCACTTCGTTATCCTGACCGCCGATGCTGATCCCAATGGGGATGAGGCACATGCAGCCTGTATCGCGGCCAAGGTACAACCTGGCGAGCTGGCCCTAGTTGCCTTCTCTGTTCATTCCACCGGTGTCGACCAAATTCTCATTCGCAAAGAATGGTTTGACTCGGCCTTGATGCTGGCAACGACCAAGCTTCCCATCATTCAAACGCCCCCCCCACCTCATCAAATGCCAGCCCCACACCAGCGCCCAGCTCCTCAAGCAGCCCCAAATCCCCCTCAAACCCATATCGCACCCCCACCCCGAACTCGGACACCCTTGTCCGACGATGGGGAAGGTGAATTCAACCGCGATGAGGGTCGGTTGCCAGAAGTCAAAAACCGGGGGCCCAAGGGGAAGAATGTCAACTGGAAAGAGAGGGAGGATAACGGCAAAGAAAGGGACAAAAATGTGAAAGGCAGTGATGCCGCTGTGATCAGTGACTCCTCTCTGGGCCAAGCGCTTAGCCGAGAGATGAAAAAGACCGAGGAGAGTTTACACTCACGAATCGCCCGACTGATTTCGAAAGAAATGGACAAACAACGTACGCATTGGAATTCTAGTTTCGTCTTTACACGGAGGGTCACCCGTTCTATATAGACCTTCGATTTGAAGAAGTCCGTGTCAGCGAGCAGGAAGCGGATTTCGCTCGTCAAGAAAAGATTTTGAAACTTATTTCAACAGAGCTGACAAAGAACACCACTCGCGTCGTCGAGCTAGCGGTGAAAAGCGAAGTCCAAAACTCCGTGCTCCCCTCACTGGAAAACATCACCAAACATGAGGTAAAGACTGCCCTGAATGAGCAGGTTGGTCGAGGATTAGAGGGATATATTAGCCAGGTATGTTATGGAATATACCGACGCACACTCTGCCAACTCCATGCTGTCCCCAGAGCCTGCCGGTAGAAATCGAAAAACTCCTTCTTCGTCCTGACATTTCAGCGCACTTTGCACACATGCTATCGTCCAATTTGACACCGTTGATTGAGCGACATATCAAAGAGGCTATTGCGAAAACATTCATTCCTGTGTATTCCCAACAGTCCTCAGCGATGCACCAGGAGCTTCTCCGTGACCTTCGCAGCGAGATCCACAGCATCAAAGGAGAATTGAATGCTTGGCAAAACGAGGCGTTCCGAAATCAAGAGGTTTGGGAAACCGATTCCTACATCCTCGACTCTGACTCATAACTTCCCCAGACTTCCATCAGGGACTTGGAACATAGTGTAAGGAACTTATCGGAACAAGTCAAATTCTTGAGTATGAATTCTGCTGGGCCGATGCATCAATTACAGCAACCTCAGCAATCGCATAACTCTCCCGGGCCAAGTGTACCCCAGATACATGGGAATATGACTCAACCTCACCTCCGGCAGCCGCCGCCTACCCAGCCTCCCCCAAATTATGGGCTAAACAACCATGGAACCTTCCCGCCACCGGCGCAACCTCCAGTTCACCATGCTCCATGGTTCAGTTCCGGTATTGCTGCACCCCAGGCGTCACACCCCGCCACTCTACCACAGCCCCCGCCCCAACAGCAACCTCATCAGGAGCGCACCCCCCCAATGAAGCCTGAGCAATGGGATGAAATGTATCTTAGCGTACTTCATACACACGATGTGTCGAAGCTCCGGGAACTCCTTTCGCGCACCAACCCGGAACTCATTATGCCTCTCAATGGACCGATTCTTGTTTCTCAGGCCGTCGTGTTGACCCTTGTCCATCGAGTACGTTATTTCTTTGCCGCGTGTTGTCCTTCATCTTATTCCTTTATCCAGTTATCCGGCGTGGTTGGGGAAACGCCCCCAAACGACGAGTCATTCAAGACTTCTTTGTGGTGGCTGCAAAGGGCCGTGTCCCTTCTCAGACCAGATGTACGTCCTTCCCTTATCCGCTTGTGGCGTGTCATTGATGCTTTTTTCCAGGACAAGCTCATCACTGACTTCATCCCTCGTGTTATCCCAAATGTTCAAGTCTCTCTCAACACAACTAAACAGCGACTGACGATTCTTCCTGGGGGGCCCGCCACCCTTGAAACCGCAAGGACGATTTCCGATATCCAAGAGACCCTGCGGCGTAAAGTCTTGCCCGTTTAGTCATCCAAACTGCTACATAATCTTTCTAATTTCTTTGCCATCTTTGTTGTTGTCAACTACAATGTACCCGTTTTGGACTAGATGTTCAATCGGATAACCTACATTGACGTTGATGTAATTGTAATTACTGTTATCAACGACCACCGTCAATGTTACATAATGTCACCTACACGCCGTCACATTCACGTGATGCGGACAAGATATAATATCGGGGATCGCTTCGATGCTGCGCAGCGTGTATTACTATCTGACCGGAATCACATCCCCAGCCAGGTGGGTTCGCTTTTCAACCGACGTTAAAGCTTTAAGAGGCACCTCTATTGGCTTGAAGTGGCCCAACCGTTTGGTCAAAATGCGAGCCATCGGAACCAAAGGTACTCGCACAGATGCGTTTACTAACGCGTTCGAGATCAAATGGCCCAGTGGTCGTGTAGTACACCACTACGATGGTACGTTCCCCGTATATCCCAACGAACCTCGATTGACGCAATGTCGATTGCTACGAAATGGCAGTCAGTGAGTACATCTCTCGCCTGTTGAATGCTATATCTGACACTTATCTGGACTCAAGTCATCACACCACTTTGGCAACCCACCAGAGCACCCGACGCAACAATCGGTTCAAAAAAGGGAACAGAACTTATGATGCGCCTGCAAGAAACAGTTGCGCCCCATATGTTCAACCCATTGGGTGGTAGGTACCCGCCACCCTAATCCAGACGCCCACAACTTGAAATGGCATGATAGCTTATGATGGCAAGAAAAATTTATTTTCGTTGGAAAGGTACAATTTGACGTCAGAAGAAGTAAGTGGACCCACAGACCATGCTACAAACAATATCTAATCTCTCCCAGTTCCGGGTCTCGATGGACAGCAATCCTCGGCGGCACCCCAAGGAAGTTGCGATCCGAATCACGTTCGTGAAAACGGTTGATTTTAGGTGTGTTTAAAGTATTGTTGAATGTTGTTGCTCATACTTACGGAGATATAGTATCTTGAAGGGCCTGCTCCAGGGCACCTCAAAGGTCGAACCTGACAGCGATATGACATTGAACATGTTGAATGTATTCGTTCAAGCATCCCCACGAATGTGACACTGCGGTCAAGTTCTATCCACACACATTCTGACATTTGGGCTAGGCAACATCCCCGTGTATACAACGGGAAGAGCTTCTTCACGCCCGAGAGTAGAGGTATGGGTTATGTTGTGTATTACGCTCTAGACTCGACAAATTTACGGTTTAGAAACGATTTCACAAATGCGACCACTCGAGCTCTGGCGTGGATATTTTCAGTGATCCCCACAGATCTTGCGTGCAGTAGTATTACTGACATGCTTCTGCAGGAGTGTGAGACCCACCTTTGACAAACTCCTTGTCAATGTGGATTGTACCATTGGTGTTGTGTAGGACCCCGTTATCCCACTCCTTTCAGTTCACTGATGATCAGGGCAGCGTCCCACAAACTGGTTTAGACAAGTTCTGCATGGAGTTTCTTGGAAAGCGGGATTATCGAGAGCTCAACTCTTTGAGGTCGCACGAGCTCCGAAAATTGAAGCAAGTGTTGAAAGGTGTCCACGTTCTTGTGACGTTACCAGGTCATGCCTCCAAGAAAGGGCGCCCAATCAAGGACATCGTCGAAAAGGTTGGGGAAACGACGTTTGAAAAGGATGGAGAAGTGATCACTGTGGCGGTAAGTGATTGCGTCCTATCTCGACCATTTACCTTGGTAAACTCTATATAGAAACACTTCCAAACTACCCATAATTATACAATCCCCCCCGGCTCCCCTGGTGTTAGAATAGGTCGGGATGGACTGTTCCCCATGAAGGCTTGCCAAACCGTCGTTCAGTTATTCAAAGTAGGTCAGTGTCCTTGATGAAGGGCCTATGGATGCCAAATATTGTTCAGGGCCGCTCGACGCCGGAGATTGTGCAGGCAGCACTAAAATTCTCGCCCGCCCGTCCGCAAGAACGACTCAGTGTCATCCGGGGGGCTTGGGAGCAGCTCCGATATGAGCGATCGCCGTTTTTAGTACCAGCGGGGGTCCAAGTGACACCGAAGCCTATGGACGTCCACGGTAGGACTCTTCTACCGCCACAAATCCAGTTTGGCAATGGGGGCATGGTTAATTTCAGCGGAAATGTGTGGATATGATACTTAAAAAGGGAGATTGACTATGCTGATAGTTTCTCAGAACCGGGTTGGAGTCTGGGACGTTATGCGTAAAACTCTGCTGAAGCCAGCTCCGTTGAAAAACTGGCTCGTGCTGAATATTTCTGGCTCCACTGACATGCAGCTCATAATCCGATTTGTGGAAGAGCTCCAATCGGCCATGACTGAGCGAGGTGAGGGATCTGATCTATCACTGGTGTCAAACGTTAATGCTTTCATCGCAGGCATGAGTGAGTCGACGTGTCCTGATACTGTCTAAGAACTCATCAGCCACAGATGTTCAGAGACCTCATGATATTTTGACACGGGATCCCAATGCGGATATCGAAGGGGTGCAACATGCGCTATATGTCCGAGAAATCTGATCTCACAATCTATCTGGTAGATTTTGAGCCGGGGTACCCTCGACCTGGTGCTCGCCATTTTACCCCAGAGCGCGGCCGAACCATACCGGAAGGTGAAGCGATACGGTGATATCACCCAAGGGGTTGTTACCCAATGTGTCGTAAGCTCGCTATCTACCACAGCCTCATCACCTATTGTGTGCTGATAGATTCTGCAGAAATGGTCCACAAAGCTTGCACAAGACACACGCAGTGGGAAGGCCAACCAATACCACAATAATTTGATTTTGAAGTATGTGAGCTCAGATACAGTGCACAATTTCCTGATTCTCAACACCAACAGGATAAACGCGAAACTGGGTGGTGTAAATTTCAGCGTCGGGACCCAGCATACCCCGACCATCTTGCAGAAGCTAGTTGACAAGCCAACCATGATATTAGGTAAATCCATGTCAAAGTTGAAATGTACACTCATATTTTCATTCCAGGTGCGGATGTAAGCCACCCAGGGCCTGGAAGCATGCTTCCCTCAATATGTGCGCTGGTCTCCTCATGGGATCACAAATTCTGTGAGTATTCCGCTTCAGTGCGTGTCCAGGAGAGGCGGATTGAGATGATTGCGGATTTGACGGAGATGATGACGGTAGGGCTCCAGGTGTTCCGATGAACTTCAGCTCTCTGATGCTTTGATAGGATGCATTGAATGTATTTAAAAAGAAAAATGGTCTCCTCCCGCAACGCCTGCTCCTGTTCCGCGATGGTGTCTCCGAAGGCGAGTTCTCCCAGGTGCGCGAGAGAGAGATTGTCCTTATGTCAGGTTAGTACCACTCATTCAGATGATGACGTTTTGTTGATATAAACTCTGCAGCAGCTATGGCGACCCATTATGGGCCGGACCATAAAAACTGGCCCAAGCTCACAGTGATTGTCGTCGGAAAGCGGCACCACTTCCGCTTCTTCCCTGTTAGCGCGCAGGCTGCTGACCCAAGGGGAAATGGAAACCTGGCCGCCGGATTCGTGGCCGACCGGGGTAAATCCAAATACACCAAAGGTTGGACGCGTGCCTGATTTTTTCAAGATATTGTGCATCCAGCTTGGTCCGATTTCTACCTCCAGTCACAGCCTGGGTTGAAAGGAAGTAAGTCTGACCTAAATATCTTGCTTCATGCCACATTGACCCTCTTGCACAGCGAGCCGGCCCAGTCATTATACAGTCCTATCGAATGGAAGTGGATTCAGCCCTGATCAGTATGTACCTGAATCTCTATAATGCGAGGCGCTAAACGTTAGATTTAGGCTCCAAGAACTAGCGTAGGCAACGTGTTGCTTAGGATCCCGCTCAGCTAATAGTTTCATTAACAGGTTTGCACTATGCCACTGCTACTCGCGTGCCACGCGGTCCGTCAAGGTCCCCGCACCAGTGTATTGTGAGTAGCCTCGAAATACCCCCGCTCCGCACGCTGACTCTGATCTTAGATGCCGATGTGCGTCATGCCTCTGTTTCTGAGCTCAAAGCTGACTATGCACCCCGTAGCTCGTATGCCGGCGGGCAAAGATCCACTTTGACGACGAGGTGAATTTCTCGGATGACATGTCGTCGGCGACGGACGGGGAGGAGGCGTCACACATCGACTACTTTAGACAGCATTTTAGCAACATCAACGCACGGCTGAAGCAGACGATGTATTTTGTTTGAAGGGGGTGGGGTTTTGGATGTCAATAAATGTACTTACGACCATGTATATCACTTGTTTCAAATCATTGACGGCAACAAGCAAGCCCCAACAGGTGTGCCCTGATTCTCTTTGGCAACCACAGACCATCTTCCTCACGCACAACTTACGACTGAAAACATGGCGAATAAGGGCTGGTTTAACCTCGAAGCCGCAGGCGGGGCGATTCCTGAGACGCACTTTTTCGAGGGCGACTCTGCGTTCAAATTTCTCGGTCTCTCGCGGACGACACGATTATACGGCTTTGGCGGCTGGTGAGCCCTTTCTTGCCTGGTATCAGGGTGCAGACACTAATGGGATGGGACGGATGCAGCCTGGTGGTCGGGTTCCTGCTGAGCATCCTGGGGAGCGTGGTGCTGTTTCTTGGGCAGTTGGGGAGTTTTGCCAGTGCGCTTTCTGCGGCGTTTCTTTTGGTCACTACTGAACGAGTACAGTATTATATGTGATGGGCACCATCGTATCTCTCATTGGGACCGGTTTCCTCATTGGCGTGCGTGTACTCTGCTGTGACTACGCTTCGGCGGTAAATATTGATGAGCGCCGTACAGTTCTTCAAGCAGCTCAAACTCGTGCGTACCCACCCCTCCGCGGGTGATACAAATGACTGTAGCTAACACGGGCTGCAGATGTTCAAACCCGTGCGGGTGGTAGCCACCTTTGTCTTCCTAGGTTCTATTGGGCTGGTCTTCGTCGGCGCATTCGTCCTACGCAATGAGGTGTGTAGCACACGCTCATTCTTGTCAATATAGGCTAACCCGCTCACAGATACTCTGTCTTGGTATGTGCTCCCTGTAAGCAAGCGTCGGTCGCTAACGCCGGGCAGTGTTCGTGATCATCGAGTATCTGGCGTACACTTGGTACACGTTGTCGTACATCCCATACGCGCGCGCGGCGGTCACCAAGGCTGTCGGGCTGGGCTGATTTCTTACTTTCACTGGGCCGTGTACACTACAATACATTTCATGCTCATACATAGGTTTAAGTTTTATGGTCTACCTACAGCCGCGATGGTCTGGGGTCACTGCATCGGGCGGGTGAGGGAGTATACATGGCTTACCCACGGAAGTTGTTCTTTTGGTCGCGCAGCGCATTCATCACCTCGCTCGTGGGTGTATCCAGGGTGGACGCAGTTGCGTGGCTGCGAGGGTGAGCGCATGTGATGTGAGAGAAGAAGAGCATACCGAACTGCATCGGTGTCGAGGCGCATGAACACATTCCACTGCTTCTCGTCGCCGACGGTGGTGAGCCCGGCAGTGATCTTGTTATCACGCACGATGCTTGCGAGGCGTGCGATGGCAGGATTGTCCGGGTCGATGGACTTTGCAAATGCGAGGTTGCTAGCGGTATACTCGTGTCCGTTGTACACGACCGTTTCATCCGGAAGCGCGCCGAGATAACTGAGGGCGTGATGCATCTCATCGCCAGTACCCTCAAAGAAACGGCCACAACCGGCGATGAAAAGCGTGTCTCCGGTAAAGACGCCGCCCGGATGACCGGTGCTGGTCACGTGGTAACAGATGGAGTCTTGGGTGTGGCATGGAGTTGCTAAACATCTGTGGGGCAATCAATGGAATGAAATAAAATATAAAATATATACTGGCTTCACACGTATCCCCTCACCTAGTCCAAATTCATCCTTGTCCTTGACCAGCTGCGTAAGTGCCAGTATCTTGTCGCTTCCCCCATAGATGGGCGCCTTGGGGAACCGGGCAGCCTGGGGGGTGCATGTCAGCGGTAAGCGGTGATGATGCGCAGCACGAGATACGCACAAAATCCTGGAAAAAAAGGTTGGAAATGCATGCAAGATCAAGAAAAAGCAGCCGACCTTGTTCCCGTCAGAGTGATCATGATGGTGGTGGGTGGTGATGGCCGCCGTGATTTCCACCCCAAGCTCTTTGGCGGCTGCGACGACCTTGTTTACATCATACGGGTCGACGGCCGCAGCCGTTTTAGTAGGTTCATCAACAACAAGGTAGGCGTAGTTATCGTCTCTGACGGGCACGGGAACAATCTTCATGGTGTGTTTCAGTGACCACAGCTTGGGAGCACGATGGAGGGAAAACATATCAAACAAGTCACGTGGGTATCACTGATATCAATTATACTTGACGTCTACTCTGATATTTGATTTCTCTCTTATTCCTCTTCTTCCTCCTGTGCTGGTCACATCCTTCATGCCTCCGTTCACCCTTTCTAATCTTCCACGAGGGGTTAGTTTTCATGCTCCTCGAGAAATCATATTTTGGCTGAATTTAAACAGGGATGCAATCATGAAAAGTGTGGACAAGTAATCTATGCTCCTGAGCAGGATTGCATCATGACTAAAGTTGAGCAGGACATTGACAAAAGCCACGCAAAAAAGCCAAGTTCCATCAGTAACTCTTTGGGAACATCGACAACGACACAATCTAGCACGACAGACACATTAACGGCCTCTCTTGTATCTACGCAGGATGCTCATACCTCCGGTTCCATCACTTCCAGTTCCATGGCTGCTCCGCTTCCATCTGCGAACGCTTTGATTGCGTCAAAGCCCCCCTCACACACCCCTGCCATAGTAGGTGCCACTGTCAGCGCAGTCGTATTTCTCGCCCTTTGTGTGCTCGCCGCGTTCCTCATCCGCCGCCGCAGGCACCACACCGCACCCTCCGCCGAGTTTCTCAACGTCGACCTCCATAGTGCTCCCTTCAGCCGCATGGCTACCTCATCCCTCTTTATCGCCCGCATGGGCGCACTCACGAGAAAGCTGAATTAAATATATTTATCGTTCATATTGGACTCTATACATCCCCCCATGTTCCTATACTAGCCACCTTTATTATGTACCGTGAATGTCTCCACCATTGCATCCCATTCATCCGCTGGAGCAAGCTTGATGGTGATTTCTTAGTCGCCCAAGATCGCCTGGACAACATTCCCTACTCTCAACTGTCTCAGATCCGTATAAGTCTGCAAGATCATCAAAACCATCACTACACGTTCTCGCCATCAGAGCAGAATCAAAACCCACCTGTCCGCATCCAACAAAAATGATGGGCTGCCCCGTCACATAAGTCATTGATAGCGCGGCACCGACCTGTGTTTGCATCAGCCCGCGCTCATGGTACAGCCTCGTCACGCACCTTGTCGTCAACGGTGTCCCACTTGGTCACCAACATCCCATCAATCCCGCGCCCCTTGCCGGTGCCAGAAGCGGACGAGAAATCCCGCAGCGCCCGGTCAAACTTGGTCAGCTGGTCCACCGCCTCGTTGCCCACCAGGGCCTCGCCGACGAAGATGATCTTATCTGGATTATTCACTGCGACAAGCTGCAAAAGGTATCAAGTTCAACAACACCGCAATGGTCACGCTGGAAACGTACTTTGGCGAGCGCGCGCATAAGGGGCTGTGAGGGTATTTTCAGCACGGTTACAGGACAAAGCAGGAACAGGGAAACCCTACCTCGTTGTCCTGCATCCGCCCAGCGGTGTCAATCAGCACCACATCAAAGTCGTTATCTTTGGCTGCAGGGCTTCAGCATTAGCGGGCGCAGCTGAGACGGGAACTCACCATAGCCGATCGCCTCACGAGCAATGCCCGCGGCGTCCTTCCCATACCCGCGTTCGAACAGCTCAACTCGCCCTTTACTGTCCGCGGCACCGTTCACGCCCAGCATGCTCAAATTGCGCACATGCACGCGGAGCTGCTCGACGGCGCCGCTCCTACGCTGTTGAGTTGTCGCCTACACACATGCGTGCACACGCACCTGAATGTATCGCACGCGGCGATGAGGACTCGCAGGCCATTTTGAATCAGCCAGAAGCACACTTTGGAGAGGTTCGTGCTCTTGCCTACGCCGTTGACACCGACAAAGGCGATGCTGTATGGCATGCGCTGCTGTGTCGACGCCAGCGGGGACGATAGCTTGGTCCGAATCGACAGCAGCAGATCAGTAGAAGTCTTGGGGGTCAGGATGCGCGTCAGCGAGGTCGACAGCGCGATGCGGACGGCCGCATTAATGGCTAGACACAGTCAGCGCGCGCAGAAGCATAGAGAGGCTAAATTACTCTGGAACCCGCCGACCTTTTTCCCGACCAAACTCTCGCCCACACCCTCACACACCTTGTCCGCAATCTCCATGGCTACATTCTTCCTCATCAGGTGCTGTTTCATCCCCTCTAGTACAGGCTTCAGCTCCTGCTCGCCGAGAACCTTGGACCCCGTCAGCCGCGCGAACAGCGATCCTAGCGCACCAAGGGGGGCAGACACTGGGGGGGCCTCACCCGGCCGCAGCGCACTCGCAATGGCGCTACCCGCATCCCGCGCAAACTCCCAATCCTTTACCTCGTACAGCCCGTCGCGGCTGCGCGTCCCGAGCGAGGCCTCGTCCACTAACGCCTGCAGATCGTGCGAGCCTACCTCCGCACCAGCGGCCTGCTTGTCCGAGCTAAAGTCCAGCGACGCCATGTCCATCTCGGTTGGTGCCTCGTCACCCCACTTTCTCTGCACCTTGGCCTTTGTCTTTCGCTTCGCGGGAGATTCAGAGCTGTACATGATCGATTGACTGTAATTCAGTGTGAAGTGAAATACACACTCTGAACTAGGGAGGCTTTCCTTGCCTCCACTCAATTCCGCTCTGCCGCTCCGCCCACCGCGGCGTCCACCCCGGCCGCGGAGTCGGTTTTTGAGCGCCTGGACATTGCGTGCAATCTGCTGCTCGTCCTGCAATGTCTCCACACTCAGGGAGGGATCTATGCCATATGAGCTGCGTCTACGCCTATACTAGCATACGCACTTGTGCTCTGATCGTCCGATGGGGGTGTGTCCTCAACCGGCTGGGGCGGTGGCCGCACGGAGCTGCGGAGACGGGACTTGCGGTCCTGCGCAGCCTTATCTTCAAGCTCGCGCAAGAGACGGTCAAATATCGCATCCCAGCCCTCGAGGGCGCGCGCGAGGCTGCCAATGGTGAGGTCCGCGGCGGCGGCCTTGACGGAGCCCACGGCGTGCAGCGAGGCAACAAAGGTTGTGAGGAAGGGCTCAAAGTACTTGAGGAAGAGCTTCTTGAGGGCGAGGAGGAGGTCTTCAACATATGTGAGCTGCAGGATGCGCTGGTACGCTACCTGTGGGCAGGTGGGTGAGTGAGTCCAGATGAGCAAGACGCAGATTGATTGTTGCGCACCACGAAGATGAGCTCGAGGTCGTTGAAAAATGTCCATTTGACTGCATAACCATCCTTTTCATATCGTTCGTCCGTCGTGCGGCCTTC
>QGOG01000948.1:0-17334 GCA_003313185.1 Collybia sp. MG36
CTCAAGGTGAGAACAGGGATCAATGATGAACCAAAGGAACGAGGGCCAAAATGATTGCATCCGCTCAGATTTGAACATGGAGCATCACAGCTCAACTGACATGCCCCGCCATGCAGCGCCATACCACTATACCATAGGCAACATATCTAAAGTGAAGTTACATAGATTATGTACGGATAACGCGGTATTTTTTTGCCCTGGTCTTTCCATTTCAAATGCCGCTTCAGCGGTGCGGGTTTGAAGTTCCTCCAAACACTAACCCTGAGTGCTCGCCGGCGCTGACCGGGACCCCCCGGAGTCTGCAATCCCAACAAGTGGATCGAATCCAACCCGCTTCCTTCGACATTTGAATGCCAACTCAATCCGTTCCTGCAGCACGTCCAATACAGCCCCGCCCCGTTGTGCTGGGACATTGGGCAACCCCCACCTGCAGACAAGGCGCAGGCCGCGACATTCCCATTCCTCCCCAAGATGCACATCTGCGCCGCCGTGGTGGAGGACTCGCTGGTGAAGTTCCTGTGGCCGGTATTTCGGTGGGTATCACTTGCGAGGATATCTTTGCTGTGGCGTATGAGAATTTCAGGTAGCGTGCTTCGCGGGTTGGAGCCGCATCCAAGCGGACGGGGTTGGGTGCTGTTTCTTGGGCTTGCCTGAACATATTTTTTCTTCTTTTGCTAGATGCATGGTTTCCCACATTTGTACACTCACGCACGCTCTTCTTTCCTCCACTCTGTTCGCATCCGTATACTATCAATCCTCCACACCAGCCCCACGGGCCACACACTTGCACACAGCCACTTGAGCGGTTGATCGCCATCAACTACATTGCTTTCCGAACGAGTTCAAGCTATGAACCCGCAGTTTCATGCCTAAACACCGCTCCAAAGGATCAGAACACTACACGTGCATCACAAGAAAGTTTCCACCAACGCTTCCCTATTGAATATGAGGATGTTTTCAGGCTGACCGCCCAAATCTGTCCAAGAGTTTCGTCGGGTTCGGGAGGACCATCACCACCGGACCAATGAAGCAGATGGCAACGAGTGATCGGCCGACCGAGTCCGGAATGCAGACATTGTCCTTCGACAGGATCATTGCCACGCCAGCATGCTGGCCAGTGTTCTATATCTTCCAAGGCACCAGCCTTGAGGTAACCTCCATAATAACACTGCCACCCGAACCTCAGAAGGTCAAGTCTACATTCATCATCCGAAATCAACATCATGCGAAGCAAAGTTTATCTTGTCCCCACAGTGTCCAATATATCAGGTTCCTTGCTTGACAACTTGAAGGTCGTGCCCTAAGCAAGGTGTTCGTTGTAAGTACATGCCAGTTTTTCTATGATGGTGTGATGGACTGATGATGCCAACTATCAGGGCTATGCACCATGAGAGTGCGTTTACCATGGCCTTCAATTGGCTGAGCATCGTGATGCCGCATCACGCATCATGGCCTGTGCGTGAGCCAGGCCCCAGGGCAATGATACACCTACATGATGGGCAGGCCTGGCCAATCGCGTTCTCGCTATCGTCCCGTATTTGGTAAAAATTTCCTCTAATTCGTTTGGGTCTACCTCCGAGCTATTTGTATAAATGGGTACGAACCGTCCTTCAAGAGTCTCCCCAGTCAGCCATGGAGTCATATGGACCACGAGAACCTGCAGTCGAAGTCATTCTCGAGCGATACTTTCTCGCTACCGACTTCATCTCCGGGATCGGATTTGGTACGCCTCCCTCTCCATTCGGTTACGAATCTAACGTGCACTACCAGGCGCCCAGGCAGTCCTTTATTTCATCTGCACTCGCTACCTCTGGAATCAGCGCAAGACGCGGCGCAGAAATACCTTGATCCTGGCCTACATCACCCTTTTATTCGCCATTTCGAGCGTCGCGCAGGTGGCGCAGGCACACCACACTCAGCTGGTGTTCATAGAGAACAGGAACTTCCCCGGCGGTCCATGGGCATATAACCAGCACACCATTGGCGGGGCAGCGAGCGCGTTGGGCCAAATCGCGAATGCGGCGTTGTTGATTTTCTCCGAGGCCTTCATGGTATGTGCTAGCGGTCTGAAGATGTTGCACTTTGATCATGACCCAAATAGATCTGGCGCTGCTGGGTCGTGTGGTACTCCACGGGCCGATATGTAGCCTATGCGATCGCATTTATCCCGTTTCTCATACTCTTTGTCTCCACCATCAGTTCCATCTTCTATTTTGTTGCCATCATACTTCCCACTTCGGTGGCTGCAGGGGGACATGTAGCGGCTTGGGGCCTTACCTACTATACCCTCATACTCTGCACCAATATCGTTGTCACCGCCCTCATCCTTATCCGCCTCATCGCCCACCGGCGCTCGATGCGGAAAAGCCTTATGCATACACATGCGGGGCCACTCACATCTGTGATAACGATCCTCATCGAGTCGTCCTCGTTCTACTCCATCGTCGGCGCTGCCTGCGTGATCATCGGCGGACTGGGTATCCCGCTCTCCGGCCCGTTCGTGAGCGCGTCCGTATCTATGCAGGTGTGTTTGTCGACCTTCCCTCGCGATGGGCGTATGGACTGACAAGCCTGCGAAAGCAAATATCGGGCTACCTGATTATCGCACGCCTGGCGTGTGGGCAGGCGTGGCAAACTACTACATTAGCAACTGATACTAAGTCTGTGGTGCCGCGCCGGGGATTTGCGAGCGATACCAAAGTGGCCGACTCGGACTCGGGGATTGTCAGTGTTTAAGTCAAGGATTCGGTTGGCAAAGCGACTTGCGTGTTGCATTACTATAGCTAAGGTTAATGGCACGTACTTGACATGTTCCATTGTATTCGTACTGGTCGCTTGAGCGGGATAAGAATAAATTATGGGATATCTACAAAAACCGCGGCAGTTTGAGGCCTGCTGAATATTACCCTTCCCTGTGCGCGCTCATTATGGGTTGGGCGGGTTACACTGCCTGTGAACATGTGGCAAGGAATCATGAAGGATATAGGGAGGATGATCCGAAAGAAGGTTGGGATGGCCGCGGAGCCATGGCCTCTAAAGGTTTCATGTCCATATCAAGCAAGAAGGGGTTGGGGAGAAGTCTGCCAGTGGCCATACAGATGTTTGTTGGTGCCATGTCGACCTCGCCTTTACATTTTGTGTAGACTCCTACGCTGCACAAAGACGCTCAGGGCCTTCGCGTGGGTTGGTCAACGTATTGATGATCAAGTGCTTTGTGGCGTCGGAGGGAAGTTTTGCTAACCCCTTCTGACTTCCTTGATTAATTGGCAATCACTTCGTGGCGTCAGGTGGGCTATTTTTCGCGACGTATGCGCCGACTTGTCATGGCCAGAAGTGTCATTTTCTGACATGTTGATTTCGGCTCATCGTGGCTGCAGCGTATATGAGCACGGTGCTACCCGGCGGCAGTCCGATTCACTTTCGGCAAATACATGCTGCACGAAATCCCATGACGTTCAATACCTTGTCTTCGTCTAACTATAGCCATTCAAGCGTTGCCAGCTGAGTCGGAACTGTCGATCACTACCAATCCATGCCTGATTCCTCATAGCCTTCAAGGTGTTGAAACCTAGCATCGTGCTTTTGGTATAAATATCACCAACTTGCAAGTATGGCGATATGATATCATCTTAAACGCGCGTCAGCAGTCTACAACTTTACGAGCAGCAAATCTAACCTGCATCCACGTACCTGTGCCTCAGCGCCTCCGAAACAGTCGGGGCACTTTCCTCTCGAACACATTCAGGCGTCGATGCCCAAAACCAAGATATCAGCCACGGAAATTAATGCAAATCCTTTATAATTATAAAGTGGTTTCGATCCCATTGATTGGGCAATCAATTGATCAAGTCTCAAAGGTACCCGGGCCCACGCCCTCTGGAGATGGTGTTCCCATTTCTGTTTGCCCTCGCCCGCGGAACGCTAGTAAGCAGTGTAAGTACTTGATTCTAAGTCAGTTTCTGACTGCATGATCCATCACGAAGGAACCTTTTTCAGCATTGAATTTGGGCACCCCCCGACAGCCTGAGACCCCTCCTTGAAAGCGGGATAGTTTTCCCATGGCGCGGCGCCATCCGAGAAATGAGGATGGGCGCTATGGCCACCCGGTTATGTTACTTGTTGGACTGCGTCAAGGTCACCGAGGAAGAGCAATCGGTCCAGACACTGCCGGCGGGGGTTCCATTGTCTGTTTGTGCCTGCTTCATAATCACAACCTCAAAAAGGCTCAGAAAGTGCACGCATATATATTGCTTTCCATCAATTCCCAACCGCTGTGGCTTCTCATGCCATCATCATCATTGACATCAACGTCCTGCCTGGCAGCTCGGGTCCGCGTGGATTTCTGAGGAACGACGACCACCAAAGATTCAAAACCAGCACCCTTCCCTTTGGAAGGCGGTGCCACGGTGAACCACACGTGTGCTCCAAAGCTGTTTAGTTTATCGGCATTGAAGGCCGAAGCCGCCTGGTTGACCAGCCTTTGATCGCAACCGTATTCAAACTTCCAAAAATTCAAAGTCTGCCATCATGATTGATCAGTGCCGTTACGATTCAACATGGCATTCGCGCGTTCCCCAACTACTCTATGGCTGAGTTCAGATGCATTAGTCCACCTCACCCGAGCAACCGTGTTCAAGGGTTCAAGCTTCAAGTTGCACCCTCCACCGATCCTACCCAACCCGTTCGCGATCGGCTGATGATATCGCCCAATCCGTCTTCGAGGGGGATATGCTGATTCTTCGTAATTAATACTTCCAATAGATTTGGGGCGGCTCGCCGCTGAACACGCATGTTTGAGCTCTTTCTCATCTCTTGTTTATCCATTGATGCTGATGTCGCTTCAAGGGCCATGATTTACGGATGTGATGATGCAAACGAGCAAAGGAAGAAATTCCCCCAGCTTTTTGGCATTCGTATAAATATGGATCACTCTTCAAGTATCTCCCCAGTCAGTTGTAGCACCCTATGTCGGATCACATGAACCTGCATTCAAAGTGAGATATGGCACGCTTCCCCTCTCCCTTCGGTACAAATCTAACATATGCTGGCACCAGGCGCCTACTAGGCAGTCCTATATATCATCTGCGCCCCATATCTCTGGAATCAGCGCAAGGCGCAGCGTAGAAAAACATTGATGCTGGCCTACATCACTCTCTTGCCCTCCATATCCAGTGTCTCCCAGGTGGTGCAGGCACACCGCACCCAGCTGGGGAACTTCCCTGACGGTATGGGCGTATTCTCAGCAGACCACCGACGAGGTGGCGAATGCTGTGGGCCAGATCGCGAACGCAGTATTATTACTTCTGTCCGAGGCTTTCATGGGAGGTGCTGGCGGTCTGAGGATATTGCACTTTGTTCGTGACTCGGATAGATCTGGTGCTGCTGTGGTACTCCGTCGGCCAATACACAGCCTACGGAGTCACACTCTTCCCACTTCTCCGTTGTCAGCGCCATCCCTTATTTCATTACCATCATACAGCCTACTTTTGTGGTCGCGGGGGGACAAATAATGACTTGGGCTCTCACATGTTATACTTGTCCTCAGCGTCAATGTCGTCGTCACCGCCCTCATCCTCACCCGCCTCATCGCTCACCGGCGCTCTATGCAGACAAGCCTCATGCACACACACTTGATCACCATCTTCATTGAGTCTTCCGCGCACCCCTCCTTCATCTGAGCCGCCTCCGCGGTCTTCAGCGGAATGGGCCTCCCATTTACCAGCCCATTTGTGAGTGTGTCCGTGTCTATGCAGGTGCGTTTGTCGGAACTGATGAGCTTGCGAAAGCAAATATCGGGTTACCTGATCATTGCACGCCTGGCGTGTGGACAGGCGTGGCAAACTACTACATCAGCACCCACTGGCATTAAATGCGCGGTGCCGCGGCAGGCATTCGCAAGCGATGCAAGGATAAGCGACCATGGGGAGGATTTAGGAATTGGCATGGTGAGGATCGACGTACTTGACATGTAAAATTTTCCATTGTATTTTTAGTACTTGCTTGAGTGGGAGGATGGATTCTGGGATACCACGAAGGCCTCAGTTTAACGCTCTTGGTGAGCGCTGACACTACGCTCGTGGAAAAGCCGCCTGTAAATAGCTCTGGCATCGGTCGGGGGGGCCAACTACGAAATATGGCAGAGAATCACGAACGATATGGGGAAGACTGGGAGGGCGACATGAGAGTCGGTTGGGATGGAGGGGCTGTAGCCTCGAATAGCTTTTCAATCTCTCCATATCCGGCGATCCGCTGGATCCGAGTCAGGCAAGAAGAGCCGGGTTGGAAGTTTCTAAGGATGTTAATGTCTGATGCAAGTGTCATGTTGATCGTCCTTGCCGCAAATCTCGACATCCATTGCCAAAGGCTCAGGCCCGGGAGGACAACTTTGATGTTGAACATCATTCGAGTCCGTTCGTTTCGGGGAACCGTGTTGTTTGCTGCACCTCATCTGAGGAGGCGCGGCCCCTTCCCAATAGCGTATCCAGAAACGTGGTATGCAAAGACGCTGCAGCGGACATGGCCTATAAACAACAAACGAATCGTACGTTATGCTATTTATGCAGGCTCCCACTCTACCGCACAGTTGCTACGCGTGTTGGACATTGATGATCAAGTGCTTTGTGGCGTCAGAACCCTTTGCTAATTTTGCGCGGACTGTCAACTCCCTCGATTGATTAGCCACTTTGTGGCGTCAGGTGGACAATGCGCTATTTTTCGCGGCGCACGATTTTGTCAAGGAATCCAGAATCGTCGTTTTTCCTGATGGCTGGCGATTTCGGCTTGTCACGGCTGCAGCATATACACACGGTGCTACCCGGCACCACATACATCAACCTGTTCAATTCACCCGGTAGAATTCCTCTTGCCTTGCTTTTTGTCAATTATAAACTCAATTGCTCCAATTGACTCCAAAACTGTCACTTGCTGTCAATCCGTGCTTGACTCCTCGTGGCCTTCAAAGTGAGATTTCACTTATTCCACCAGTCACCGTCAACATTGGCTTGCCTCCGTCAATTATAACTTGGTTGCTCCAGCTGTCGCTTGCTGCCAATCTGCACTTCTCCTCGTGGCCTCCAAGATGCGAAAACTCAGCATCGCTCCTTTTGGTATAAATCTCACTGGCTTGCAAGCAAGGTGATGTGATTCATCCCAAACGCCTCAGCGGCTGGTTCCTAGCCTACAACCCCATCTTCACGAGTAATAGCACATCCATCGGCATCGTACCCCTGCCTTGGCGAATCTGAAACACCGTATCGGTCGGGGCTCTCACCTGGCTCTCAGTCGCACTCGGGACCTCATTAGAAAACCGAGATATCAACCACAGAATCCAGTACAAATCTATTAGTGGTTTCATTTGACAATTAAGGCTTAAAGGCACCCACGCCCTGTGGAGTTGCTGATCCTGGTGCTTATCTGTGTTTGACGTCGCCCATGCAATACTAACACTTGATGCTAACTGCGCAATCCATCACGAAAAAACCTTTTCCAGCGCCGATGGGCACCCCGGTTTACCTTATATATCTGCCCCTCGAAAGTGGAATAGTGACAGACAGCGCCATCTGAGCAACGAGGACGGGCATCACCGTGGCGGTCGTCTGGCCAGGTTTTTTTCTTTGGACCGCGTCGAGGTCACCACCGGTGCCGAGTAAGAGGCAAGAGCACTCAACCAATGTGGATACTGCCGGTGTTCCATGGTCTGTCTGTACCTGCTTCATAGTACGGCACCTCAAAAAGGCTCAGAAAGTGCACGCATACTGCTTTCCATCAATTCCAAACCATTGTGACTTCTCACCATCAGAATCAGCGCCCCTCCCAGCGGCTTGGGTCTCCGTGGATTTCTAAGGATGCTGCGACCATCAAAACCAACTTTCTTCATAAATAACGAGTCCCCTTGCCTCATATAACCCACCCTCCCGGGAAAACCATGGCAGAGTATTTTGGACCAAAGGAACCTGCAGCCATTGTTACCCTCGAGCGATACTACCTTGCCACCGACTTCATCTCTGGCATCGGATATGGTACGCCCTCTCCCCTCTCGTCTGCATGAGCATAAATTCCAACACACACCATCGCTAGGCGTCCAAGGAGTCTTGTACTTCATCTGCACCCGCTACCTCTGGAAACAGAGGAAGGCGCGTCGCATGAACATATTCATGCTGGCCTACATTACTCTTCTGTTCGCCATCTCGACCGTCGTGCAGCTGGCGCAGGCACACCGCACGCAGCTCGTGTTCATCGAGAACAGGAACGCACCTGGGGGGCCATGGGGATACTATGAGGCGAGTCTCAATACAGCGGCGAGCATCGTGGGCGAGGGTGCCAGCGTCCCGCTCCTCCTCCTCTCCGAGCTGTTCATGGTATGTGTGGCAGTCTAATCATATTAGACTTGATCGTGACCCAGCCACCAGGTGTGGCGCTGCTGGGTGATATGGTATTCTGTCAACCCCCGCCTAGCCTACGTGATCGCGTTCTTCCCGTCACTTATGCTTCTTGGCTCATCCATCGGCTCCGTGCTTTACTTCTTCGCCCTCGTGCACCCTACCTCAATCGTCGCGGGGGTCGCCGCAGGGGTCCACACCTCTGCGTGGGCGGTCACATACTACACGCTCATGCTCAGCACAAATGTGATCGTCACCATCCTCATCCTCACGCGACTCATCGCCCACCGGCACGCGGTGAAGAAGTCGCTCTTGTCGTCACACACGAGGGAGTACACATCCCTGATTGCAATGATGATCGAGTCCTCGGCGTTCTACTCCATCGTCGGCGTCGGGTGCCTGATCACGACAAATATAGGGAGCCCGGTCGGAACACCGTTCATCAGCGCGTCGATATCCACGCAGGTATGTCTTGTTTTTTCTTTGCTCCTTCGTCTTGTGTGCGATGCTGACGAGGGCCTGAAGCAAATCTCGGGTTATCTGATCATTGCGCGGTTGGCACACGGGCATGGGTGGCAGACGACGACGATGTCAGTGCAGAGTAAGATTGTGATGCGGCAGAACGTATCCGTGAGCGATACGCAGTTGGACGAGGAGGAAGCCTCGGGGACCATAAGCATCCACTGAGATGAGATGAGATGCAATGCATTGAGGTTTGGGTTGGCGGGACCAAATAGCGTATCATGGTGGCTAGGCGTCGGATATTTATCATGTGGGACTGAGGATGTAGAACGATATTGCCTCCGGTCACATAAAGATGCACGTCTGTGTCGTGGCATAAGATTCCCTGCCTAAATTCTAGCGGGCCGTGACGATGCGGAGTTTGGTGGACATCACTTGCATTCACTGTAGTGTACGAGAATTTCGAACGGCACATATCGGACGCGATGTGGAGTTCTCCACAATACAAATGCCCGGTTCGAGCATAGAATTTTGGTTGGGTTTATTTCTTGGGCATTTACAAAACTGAACTTGTTTCTGGGTACACTTGATACTACCTCGGGTGGTTTCGGTGCCCCCCGCCGCGCACGACAAGTAGGTGGCTGCGTCCCACGAGTCTGTTCAAGTTCGTGGTTCAGAAACGACCAGGCACCTACAAGTTTTTTCGTTTCCCCTCACCGGCATCATCCTTCAAGTTGGTTTGATTGAACTTCGAGTAGCCAATGAGGTCAGATCTTTAGACACAGACGCAGGCGCTGAGTTTTGTTGGTGTTGGCACTGGTATTCGGTACAACTCATACGCACTAGGGACTGGGTCGGTCTTCATTTTACTCTTGACGTCATCCCGCCGCCGCTATTTTTCCTTGTCACGTGAATTCAATGACTGAAACAGGTATAAAAGGCGGCGGACCACGTCCGCGCGCCCTATCCTCTCTTCCCTTACATTTACCGCTTCTATTCCCTCGAGTTCAAGAACGCTAACAAGGTCAATTTATTGGAGAAAGCGGAAGCCTATTGTATTGACCACGCAGTTCCAGGTTGATCAGTGTTTGCCACTGCCACCCGCAGCGCGTCCAACGTCGCCTTCACATTCGCCAATTCACACTCACTAACTCTAAAACTACTCTATGGCAGCCTTTAATCCGCCTGTCCCTAGTATCCTTGCCGATGGCTTGCACCCTCCACCAGTCCCGTCCCACCCTCCTTCAGGAGATGGTATGGCCGAATCCCCCTTTTTCGAGCAGGATGTGCTCACTGCAGGTTCGGGCTCTCCTTTTCTTACCTTATCCCTAGTCATTGATGCTGATACTGCTATAGAACTAAGGCCTTTGCAACGAGATGGACAGTTGCAGCCCAGCACCATCGAAGCCGCCCTACAACCCATCCGAGAGATGTTAACCAACATAATCGCTATAGCTGATCATCACACTGCTTTACTTGCGCGGATTGAGGAGACGGTCACTGTGATGGACCGCAGAACTGCGCTTGTGAGTGGGGCCTGGCTGGATCAGTTTTGAGTCTCACATTCTACACTTTTCTGTTTCAGCTTTTCAATCAATCCAGGACCGACGAGCGGTTTGAAGTCGTGCGTTTCCCCGATCTGACACACCCTCGAGATGTAAGTACCTTACCACCTCTGGGGTATCTACAGTAACAATGGTGCTCTTCAGCGAGGATTGCCACTACTCACTTCGAGGGCGGCAATTGAAGGGCTCTCGTATAAACAAGAATTAGCATACTACCGGGAATATTATCCCGACGGCGATGAAGTGAACGACGATCACGCAAGGAGGCTTTATCAAGCTATTGGTGTCGGGCGACCTCTCTAGCCCATGATGTACTTCTGATTCGCGAACCACCACCCCCTGAATTTATCATTTCCTAGCCAACTTGAATATAATACAGGTTAATGCATTCACCTGTCTATGGCGCCATCGTCGCCACTGGCCGCGTCTATCCTTCTCACACCTGATAGGCACTTCATGTCTGCTCCCAGTCAAAGGATTGCAGCCGCCACGCCGGCGACCTGTGCCCATAAAGAATGCACGTCAATACATTACGGATGTCCTATGTAGACGACCTCGCCGATCACCAAAACCACGCAAAGCGCTACTCGGCCGCCATTGTCATGTCGCTCGTGTATGGCAAATACTTACCAGTCCTACTCAGATCTCAACGTTGATAGCCAGGGGTGTGACGAATTGACGTCTGGCCATCGTAGGACGGTGAGTAGCATCGTACCCATGCTACAGCGCAAACTGACGCTATGTGCAAATACCTCCGTTCCTCTCCCAGGAAGAAGCCACTCTCCCTCTCTGAACCTGAAACCGCCTATCTCGTTGCTTTCATGTTTGGCACCACCGCGAGCGCCATCTCTAACGCCACCGCCTGTGACCCCGAAATCGTGTGCCCGCTGGGCCCAGGCCGCCGCATTTGTGCTCGAGAAATATTGCTGAAGCCCCGTTTCTGTTCCAGGCCTTTGAGATTACCACAAACTTGGCCAGTCGGCCAACACCCACTGACCGTTTTCATTCATCCCGGCCAAGTGCCAAGCAGGGCCGAGGCGTCATCGATTCATCCGTCACGCGTTACGCGTCACGATTATTGTCGTCGGTGGAGCAGCAACCGAAGAAGGCCTTTCCCGTTCACCTCATCGAGTCTTCCTCATTTTACTCCCTTGTCAGCAACACCTGCTTGATCAAAAATGGAGCGCACTACCCGGTTTCCGGCCACTAATAACACTACACCTTGGTGGACATGCGAGATAGTTAGGATGATGGATCGACTCCGCCCGCATTGGCCACTAACATGTGCAATTACCACTGTGGCAGAGTGTGGGATTTATTTAAAACACACCCGCAGTCGGCTTCCACCCCTGCCCACATCCAGTGATCCACCTCCGCAAGCAGCATTATATCCATCTGCATCCCACCCGCTCTCGAACCGGACAGGATCCATCCGCGTGCCCATGTCAAGTTGGCGGGTTCGATACACCGCCGGGCGGAGATTCTCATTCCGCTCTCGATCGCACATCCAGGCGCATAATAAAACCACGATCAACCGCGGAAGCCAATATGCTCTCGGTTTCTGTCCCATTCCCTGGACAGTGAAGGTCTCAAAGGAACCCATGTCCTCTGGAGCTGTCATTCCTGGTACCTATCATTGGCGTCGCCCACGCAACACGACTTGGTTCTGACACCATGATCATTCATGAAAGAACCTTTTCTAGCACTCCTGGCAGCATGAGAGTCAGTTTTCGTACATGTCTACCCCTCCAAAGTCTGCCCACAGCACAGCCTATTCGAATAACGGGAACGGGCACTATGGTGGTGGTGTCTTGTTAAGTTGTATATTGGACCGCGTCAAGGTCACCGTTGGACCCGGGTAAGCGCACTCAACTAATCGCAACACGAGTATCCCGCTGTCTGTTTGTGTCTGCCCCCCAACACCTCAAAAAGGCTCAGAAAGCGCACGCGGGCTGGCTTCCATCAATTCCAATTCATCGTGACTTCCCACCATTATTATTAGCTCGCATCTCCGTGGATTTCCAAATGCGCAATCTTTCCTTCATAAGTACGGGTCCTCGCCCCACCCCCTTCACCTTCTAGGAAAACTATGGCAAATTATTCTGGACCACAGGAATCTTTAGCAGTTGTTACCCTCGAGCGATACTTCCTCGCCGCCGACTTCCTCTCCGGAATCGGATATGGTGCCCATCTCCCCCATCGTGCATGAATCCAAGCACTAACACCTGTCATCATCAGGCGCCCAGTGGGTCCTGTACTTCATCTGCACCCGCTACCTCTGGACGCAGAGGAAGGCGCGGCGCATGAACATATTCATGCTGGCCTACATTACACTCCTATTCTCGATCTCGACAGTCGTGCAGGTGGCGCAGGCACACCGCACGCAGCTTGTGTTCATCGAGAACAGGAATGCGCCTGGGGGGCCGTGGGGATACTACAAGGCGAGCCGTAATGGGGTGATGAACATTGTGGCCGAAGGCGCGAGTATTCCGCTCCTCCTTCTATCTGGAGTGTTCATGGTATGTATGACAGTTTGATCGTGCTGCACCTTTTTACAACCGAGACACCAGGTGTGGCGCTGTTGGGTAATATGGTACTCTGTGAATCCGTACATAGCCTATGCGATCGCGTTCTTCCCATCCCTCATGCTCCTCGGGTCGGCCATCGGCTCCGTGTTCTACTTCTTCGCCCTCGTCCACCCCACCTCGATTATTGCCGGCGTCCACACCTCCGCGTGGGAGGTCACATATTACACGCTCATTCTCGGCGCGAATGTGATCGTCACGGTCCTCATCCTCATACGACTCATCGCTCACCGGCACGCGGTGCGGAAATCGCTCCCACCAGCGCAGGTGAGGGAATACACGTCCCTGATCACGATGATGATCGAGTCCTTGGCGCCCCACTCCATCATCGGGGCGGCGTGCTTGATCACAACGAATGTGGGGAGCCCGGTCGGCATACTGTTCTCCAGCGCGTCAATCCCCACACAGGTATCTTTTCTTTTGCTGCTTTATCTCGTGTGTTGCGCTGACGAGGGTGTGAAGCAACTTTCTGGGTACCTGATTATTGCGCGATTGGCGTATGGGCATGGGTGGAAGACGACCACGGTGTCGGTGCACAGCAAAGTCGTGATGCGGCGGCATGTCTCCGCGAGCGATACACAGATGTCTGATGAGGAATCAGGGACCATAAGCGTCGACTGAGATAAGATGAGATGTGTGTGGGGTATGCTGGACCGGGTGTATCATTGTGGCGGGGCGTCAGGTATTTATTATGTGGGACTGGAACGATGTTGCCTTTGGCTCTAGTAGGATGGTAATTATCCATTGAAATTTAGATATGGTGGAGGGAGGACGTGGGCCGAGACTCGAGTGGAGAGCTCTGGGAGCCATCGATCTCGCCCACTATTTTCAAGTGCCGTAGGGTTCATACACATATGTGCACGATAATAGCAGGAGCGACACACCTCCTTCTTATTGCGCTAGCGGTATTGTAGCCCTCAGGCCTCAGCCCCCGAGCTAAAAACGTCTATGACTATAATACTAGTATATAACATGATACCCGCAACTGCCTCCATAACCTACTCAATACATGGTCACATTGACATCCCAGAACTTTCTCCATCGTCACCATCACTCGCTCGGACATTCCGCCGCATCACAATTTTGCTGTGCACTAACATTGTGCTCGTTTGCCACTCATGCTCGTGCGCCAACCGCGCGATAAGCAAATACCCTAAGATCTGCTTTACGCCTTCATCAGCACAGGGGAAGGGAATAACAGACCTGCGTGGAGACCGACGCGCCGACGAACGATTTGCTGAATGAGCTTCCTACGCCTGTCGTGATCAGGCATGTAGCGCCGATGACAGAATAGAATGCGGCCGACCCGATCAGCATGGTGATGAGGGATGCATACTCTCTTGCATGCGCCGATGGGAGGACCTTCCGCACTGGCGCGAACAAAGACATCAGTACCCAGTAAGTTCGTGGTGCCGCACCAGGTATCTGATACCAAAATGGTTGACAACAGAGATTCAGGGATTGTCAGCGCTTGAGCCTTAGGTTTGGTTGATGAAGTGATCTCCATGTTGTATCAGTATGACAGTGGCTGATCGGTGTATTTGACATGAATTATCATTGCACTTACTAGTTACTACCTGAGTAGGCTGAGAATAATTCCAGGATACCACGGAAGCCTGATCACAATGCCGCCGGCGCAACGAGGAGCCGTTCCAGTAGCACCCGAGTAGAGGACGATGAGATGATGGCGGGTACATTGACTTGAAAATACGTGCGTTGAATTTTGTGGCAGAGTCGCGGCCTCTAAAATTTCTTTCTGATCTCTTCGAAGTTCAGGTATGGCTCTGGGTTTTTGATGCAAGCAACGTGTCGATTTCATTCTCACTGTCAATCATGATGTAATAGAAAAGGAACTTACCATAAACCTCAACCTCTATTACCCAACTCAAAAGAATGGATGATGATATTAACAACATCCAGGGAGTGCCTATATCCTGGTAATGCACCAGAAACGCAGTGCGTGGTGGTGCTACAACAGGTATGGCCTAGACGAAAAAATAAAATGAGAAACAAACAAATCGTGTGGGAAATGCACGTTGTGATATTTTGCAGACTCCCACTCCACACGAGCAAGGTTACGGTTCCTACACATATCTTGCGATTGGATATTGATGATCACAAACACTCGTAACTTCGTGGCATCAAAGGAACAGTTTGCCAATTTTATGCGAATTTCCGTCTCTTTTGGAATCAACGACTTTGCAGCGTCAGGTGGATGTTACGCTATCTTCCCTCGCTTTTGCCAAGGAATCCAGAAGAATGTTGATGCCTAGCGGTTTCGGCTGCAACATGTACATGATGCTACCCGGCGGCACATAAAACAACTTGCTCGTCAACCCGTCAACCTTGACGAGACGCCGTCTTGCTTTCGTTTTCCAGATGCGATGATAAATCCAATTGCCCCAGCGAAGCACAAACTGTCAACCGCCGCCATTCTGTGCTTGAGACCCTTTGGGTGCGAAAATCCATCATCGCCGCTTTTGGTGCAACTCTCACCGGCACGGTGCATGATTCATCTAAATCTGATTCTAAAATGCACCAGCAGTCGGTTTCCAGCACCCGCTTATGACCCTGCCTCCACTTCCATGGGCGGCAGGTCACTCATCGGCATCCCGCCTGCCCCCGACCTGTACAGGATGCATCCACATACCAATATTGTGGCGAGTCCAAAACACCGTGTCGGTCGGGCTCCAATTGCGCTCGCGATCACGCCCCCAAACATCATCGCAAAGCCGAGATCAATCACGGAAGCCAGTACAAATCTATTGGTTGCCGGATTGATTGGATAGTTAAAGTCTCAAAGGAACTCACGTCCTCTGAAGCTGGCGCCCCCGGTATCTATCACTTGGCATCGCCCACGCAACACTGGTATTTGATGCTGAATCACGAAAGAACCTTTTCCAGCACCAATCAGCACCTCTGACATGGGAGTCAGTTTTCGTATACGTTTATCCCTCCGAGCTCTGCCCATAGCACACAGCCCACCCTAGGCAATGAGAGTGGGCGCCATGGTGGCGGTTGTCTGGCCAGGCTGTTTTCTGGACCGCGTCATGGTCATTGTTGGCCCGAGTGAGTGCACTCAACGAATCCAGGTACGGCCGAGCATCCCACTGTCCACATGTTGTGTCTGCCCCACAACGCCTCAAAAAGGCTCAGAAAGTGCACGCGTACTGGCTTCCATCAATTCCAATTCATTTTGACTTCTCACCATCATTGTCAGCGTTCCTGCCCAGCCGTGGATTTTTAAAAATGCTGCAGTCCTTTCCTCATAAATACGAGTCCTCTTGCCTCATTTCCTTCACCCAGGAAACCATGGCAGAGTACTTGGGACCAAAGGAACCTCCAGCGATTGTGACCCTCGAACGATACTTCCTTGCCACCGACTTCATCTCCGGCATCGGATATGGTATGCCTCCCTTCTTCCATTCTGCATGAGTTTAACACGCACCATCGCCAGGCGTCCAAGGAGTCTTGTACTTCATCTGCACCCGCTACCTCTGGAAACAGAGGAAGGCGCGGCGCATGAACATGTCATGCTGACCTTCATCACCCTTCTGTTCTCCATCTCGACCGTCGTGCAGGTGGCACAGGCACACCACACGCAGCTCGTGTTCATCGAGAACAGGAACGCACCTGGGGGGCCGTGGGCATACTACGAGACGAGCCGCAGTGGAGCGACGAATGTCGTGGCTGAGGGCGCAAGCGTTCCGCTGCTCCTCTTCTCCGAGATGTTCATGGTATGTATGGTCCTCTAACCTCATTGCACTTGTTCACGACTACACCAGGTGTGGCGGTGTTGGGTAATATGGTACTCTGTGAATCCGTACATCGCTTATGCGGTCGCGCTTTTCCCATCCCTTATGCTCCTCGGCTCGGTCATCGGCTCCGTGCTCTATTTCACCGCCCTCGTCCACCCCACCTCAGTCATCGCAGGCATCGCCGCGGGGGTCCATACTTCCGCATGGGCGGTTACGTACTACACGCTCATGCTTAGCACCAACGTGATCGTCACCGTACTCATCCTCGCGCGGCTCATCGCGCATCGGCGCGCGGTGAGGAAGTCCCTCCCATCAGCGCACATGGGGGAATACACGTCTCTGATTGCGATGTTGATCGAGTCCTCGGCCTTCTACTCCATCATCGGCGCGGCGTGCCTAATCACGACGAATGTGGGAAGCCCGGTCGGGACGCCGTTCATCAGCGCGTCAATTTCCACGCAGGTGCGTCTTGTTTTTTTCTGTTTCGTCTCGCATGCGGTTCTGACCAGCGCGTGAAGCAAATATCGGGATATTTGATCATTGCGCGGCTGGCGCATGGGCATGGGTGGCAGACGACCACGGTGTC
>QGOG01000959.1:0-12270 GCA_003313185.1 Collybia sp. MG36
GCCGCGGGGAGGTACTAGAAAAAATTAGCCACGGAGCCAGTGTTGAACACAAATCTACGTACATCAGGATACAACGCCTGGCGACCCATAGCCGCCTTGGTAGGTCCAGCTCTTGCATCCTAGCGACAGAGAAGAGATCCAACTGCTAATTCACGCCCTTCATCCCTCCCACATATTGACGTACTGCGCCAGTCTCAGAAACCCAGCCACACTAAGGATGGAACGAAACTAACCCGAAACACATTCCGTCTGTTGGTGACGCCCTCAGCCATCCGTGCGACGATGAGCTCCGTGATATGCCACGAGGCGACCTCGCCAGTCATTTGGCGACGCTGGTGTTGACGAACGTTGGCGAGTAAACGCCAGACGCTCGCGATCGACGATTGGCAACTGTGAGGAGCGGTTCTCTCCATGACGCGTGACGGGGTTGGTCAAATGAATTTCAATTTTGCCGGCGGGCAATTGATTATGAGTCAAACTACCCCTCTCTCTCAAGTACCACCACGACCTGCCCTGTCACCATGTATGGATTTCACATCAGCCACCGCCAGGCGCTAACATCTTCCCCTCAGCATGTCGTTTGCAACCGATGCCGCCTGGCCTGCATTCCTGCTCACCATGTTCAGGATATGCAGCCAAGCCTCGCTGCGCGGGCGCTATCACGGGGCATATCATACTCTGCTCACGCACTGCTTCCACTCAAACACATTCGAGTACTCCATCGCCCCTCGACCTCGCTCCCGCGGCTCCATCCCTGGCGACCTTGATTACACTCTATTTTTCACCGTCTTCGATAAACGCCGTCGTCCTGTGCTCATCGCGGCGGTCAAGGATTGTGTTTCAGCTGACATGGCTGAGTTACACTCAAATGCAGATGCCCAAATTCGTCAGGAGTACGACTGCTTGCTTGATGAATGCCCTCTCCCTCGCTTGTGGGGCCTGAGCTTCCTCGGACCATCGCTTCGCGTTTACTGTGGCGACACCAGCACCCGTGCCCTCGATCCTGCCTTTGAATACCATTCGGACGAGGGACCTCTGCCCCGCGATTATCTCGAGGCGGCTTGGAACATCGATATTACTTCTCAAGAAGGATTCGATAAAATGAAGGAGATTGTTGGAGATCTTTCGGCTGGCGTCGAGGCGCCGAAGTGAGCATGGTCGTTTTCGTTACCTACCTGCTTCGCACCTGTTCCCCATCCACCACCTTGAAAGCCTATGGCTTGGCTTGGCTGTACAGTATATCACGTCCTGTTTTTATTTGATCACCCCACACTTGGATCAAAAACCATTGAGGAGGGATCGGTCCCGTGCGATCAATCCATAACGACAAAAGCAGAAGAACAAAACGCGCATATATTGAAATGTAAGCGGTAAAACCACTGAGACGACTGTCGTTTGTAGAAAGGTTGAGAACATCGCATTAAACGACCTACATCCAGCATCTACGCCATTTGGTTTCATGCTTCTCAGAATGTGAGGACACAAGGACGCCAAATGCGGGCTTTTGAACCATGTTGGTCGCGCTCTAGTGCCATCGGATCGAGCTCGACCACCAAATTGCGCGACAAACCTCGATCACTCCGGACCCCGGCCATTTGGCAACGCTGATGTTGGCAAGCACTGGCGAACAAACGCCAGACGCTCGCGATCGATTGAGGACTCTGAGGAGTAGGTTGTCTTTGTGACGCGCGACGGGTTTGGGCACCCTCGACCCTGCCTCTGAGCCCCGTCCGGGAGATGGCGCTTTGCCATGTTTATCTCGCGGGGGCTTGGAACATTGATATTACTTCTCAAGGGGGAAATGAAGGCAATTGTTAGGAGATTTTGGTTGGTGTCGAGGCGTTGAAGTGAGCGTGGTCGTTTTCGCTACTCATCCAATGCGTATTTGTTCCCTATGCTGACCTGCTTGTCCCGCACTAGTATACTGCAGTGTGTCGTCTCCTGTTGTCTTTATTCGATCACTCCACGTGTGATCAATTCACAGGACCATGACTACAAAATCAGCAACGGACCACGCATATATTGAAGTGCGGGCAGGGGGGTCTCTGCGTTCGAGCATGGCAGCAGCTGAAAACGCCGACCATCATCTGGGGCAAGTTGGGAATACCATCATTGAGCGACCCGCACCCAGCATCTACGCCATCCCGTAGCAGTGTGGGCGAGGAGGAAGGATTATTGATGAGATTACATGAGTTAGCACTCACGACCTCATCGCACATCCTGGTTTCCTTCAACACATCCGTACTTGGCAGAGTGTCTAGGGGGTAAGCCGTGGAATGGTTATTCTGGTGAAGGGGGTAAGGCGACGTTATGTATAGTCAGAAATGCCAAACGCACGGCAACATTGTTGGACGATGGTTTGGCGAGGTTCTCGTCCTCAGGGGGATCCAGAAAAATCGCCACTGCGAAGGCCAAATCGGGGGCCGTACCAGATGGACAAAGGTTGTGATCGATAGTCCGACAATCGAGCGTAATACTCCTTCAATATTTCCTTTGGGTGACGATCGGACCTGAGAAGAGTAGCGCGCTGAGGATCATTTGCATTCATCAAACGCAGCAAAGTCGGTCGAGGAGACATGAATGAGAATTCCTGTGCATGAACGTTTATCGAACCTATCAGACCAGAAAAAAATAGTAATGACGGCGTGATACGTACGAGGTATTTATCTGGAGGTGCTTCCAATGCCCCCAACTCGATACATCCAGTTTCGAACTCTACTTTCTCAACAAAATGTCCTGAAGCCCCTTGAAATTCGTCGTTGGGAGTGGGAAATACTGCTGGAAACCAACGCACCTGAGGACAGCAGTCCGCGCGACGTTGATGTTGGCGAGCAGTATGAACTCCACCAAAATATTGGCCACAGTGCGGCAGAATGGCGAGTGTGGCAAACCCGGCGTCCACAATCTCGGCCTCAAAGGTCATGGTCATTACATGACCTATTTCCTGTCACGAATGTTATTGACGAACACAAAGCGAGGTCCTACATACCCAAATGACCGAAACCGCCAGACACTCGCGATCGACGGGCGCAGTGAGGAGCGGTTGTCTCCATGCCGCGTGATGCGTGACGGGCTCGAACAACGAATTTCAATTTCGGCTATCTGCGGAGGTATATATAATCAAGATATCGCGGTGGGCGGGCAACTACCCCTCTTTGAAGTGCCACCACGACCTGCACTGTTACCAAGTATGGCCTTCACATCAGCTTGTACCGCCAGGCGCTAACATCTTCCCCTCAGCATGTCGTTTGCAACCGATGCCGCCTGGCCTGCGTTCCTGCTCACCATTTTCAAGGTATGCAGCCGAGACCCGCCGCACGGTCGCTATCACGGGGCATACAATACTCTACTCGGACACTGCTTCGGCCGGGGAACATTCGATTTCTTCGTCGCTCCTCTGCCTTACCCTAGCAAGTCCTCCTTCGGCGACCCTGATTACACGTTATTCTTGACTGTCTATGATAAACACCATCGTCCTATGCTCATCACGGGGGTCAAGGATGGCGCCTGGGCTGATATGGCTGAAGTACATTCCAACGCAGATGCCCAAATTCGTCAGCGGTTTGACCACCTGCTTGATGAATGCCCTCTCCCTCGCTTGTGGGGACTGAGCTTCCTCGGAACATCAGCCCGCATTTACTGTTGTGATACCAGCACCCGTGCCCTCGACCCCGCCCCCGAACCCCGTCTGGACGATGGCTCTCTGCCCCGCGATTATCTTGAGGGGGCTTGGAACATTGATATTACTTCTCAAGAAGGATTCGAGAAAGTGAAGAAGATTGTTGAGGAGATTCTCGCTGGTGTCGAGGCGCTGAAGTGAGCTTGGCTGTTTATATCACCTACCCGATTTGCTTTTGTTCCCGGTCCCACCACCATGAAAGCCCGCGGCTTGGCTACGCTGTATAGTTTATTACGTCCAGTTTTTATTTGAGTACTCCGCATTTGAATCGAAAGCCATCGAAGGGGGACTCGTCCCGTGTAATCAATATTTAGGTTTATCACGACGAAATCAGAAAAAAAAACCGCGCATATATTGGAATATAAGCAGAAACATCGCTGGCACGACTGTCGTTTGTAGGGAGCTGAGAACATCACATCAAACGACCCACACCCAGCATCTACGCCATTTGGTCTCATGCTCCCAGCATGTGAGAACACAAGGATGCACGCTGAATGCGAGCTTTCAAGGGATTTTGGTCGCGTTATAGTATTATCGGATCGAGTTCGACCTCTGAGGATGGTGGCAAGGCCTGGGCACCGTGGCTTCCTAGCTTTTTCATCGCCAGCGAGTCGTTCAGATTTGGCGATTTGTACCCCCGCCCACGAGCTCGTTGGAAAAACCAGGAAGAGTGGACGCGCCGCGTGTAGATGGCCTCGAGCGCGTTGTGAATGCAGGATGATCTGGTAACGGGAGCCTCAACTTCCTGGCCCGACGTGAAGCGTCCTTGCAGGCTAAGGATTTTCAAGTAAAATTGCATTTTACACACTCGAGACACTGGTGTACTTGTACCCCTGGAATGACCGGTATTTGACCAGGTGGTTGTCGTCCCATCCCCGTCC
The DNA here is from genome assembly GCA_003313185.1 of Collybia sp. MG36. Taxonomy (NCBI): domain Eukaryota; kingdom Fungi; phylum Basidiomycota; class Agaricomycetes; order Agaricales; family Clitocybaceae; genus Collybia; species Collybia sp. MG36. The sequence goes on from QGOG01000959.1 coordinate 4,561, forward strand.
TAACACAATTCTAAATAGACGAAGCTGTACGCAAGGGGCCTGTGGGCAATTGATCCTCTCGGTATTACTCAATCACGCCTTCGGCTCTGGGCGGTGAGTGGACGCAAGGCTATAAGTCTTGGGTGCGAGGGATTCGAGGTTTGTTTCTGCTTCCCAGACTAACGGGTTCAACAACGGCTTGAGGTGGATGCTGCTTCTGATTCTCGTTGCAAGAGGCAGCTGTGATGCATGCGTTCGCGTCATTTCTGGGTGGATGCTACCTCCGACTCTATTAGGTACTGGTTTTCAAGCGAGGGTTGTGGGTGAATGTGGAAAGAGTGTACGAGAGAGCAGATACACGAGGGAACGGGTGTTGAGGCTGGGCATGCAGGAGGCGCACTAAAAATGACGTGTATGGGCCACTTCCCCCACTTTATGAAAGAGGCGGCAGCGAACCATATGTGCCAATTTTGACTGGGCTTTGTGGGGTTTTGACTCCATCATTCAACAACTTGCTGCCCCGCCCAAATCGCCGGGTACTCAATTCACCCCATATTGGAAGTGCGGAAAGTGTGACGCAATCAGGATCGGAAGCGTAGAGGTGCAGTGGGTTCCTTATTGGGAGTGGGACGAAACAAGTCCAAAACTGGGAACGAGCGTTGAAATGGTCGTGGGATAAAACGCGTCCATGGACATTGAATGGACGAAAGGCGTCATATCGGCATTTGAGACTGGCACGTCAGGTCCCATATGGGAACGGGATGATGTGCACACCACGGGGCAGTACCGGAACGAAAGGAGACAAATGACGACAATGGCGACAAATGCACAGCTTGTCCGAGAAAGTATCCACGGCGGGGACTGGTGGCGATATCCCACGCTTGGAGGAGGTTGGAAGTCCTAAGAGCGATGGGATGTCACTGGCGAGCAGCAAGATTCTAGAGGTTTATCGCACTTAGCACGCCGGTAATTCATGTTGCGTTATTTTTGATCAAGGTATTGCAGCGTGGATATGTCAGTGCGCGGCACATTGTAAAACGCTGAAATCTCACCTGCATCGGAATGATGAAATAATCTGGTGTGAATCTTTGAATGCGACGGATTCGTAAGACTCTGTGGGCCGAGATGTTGATATTCTCTGCCGTGCACCCAGAGGAAACAGTAGTAGGCCCGGGGGAGGAAGGAGCGAGTCCATAAATTTAGTGTGTTACGTCGAGTCGAGGGGAACGAGAAACGACAAGAAATCGCATTATTGCAGGCTTACCGAGCGTGTGAAAGCTGACATAGACAACTCAAATAAACCCAAAGCTGACGCGCTGACGCTCGGACCGGGAGGAAATTCATGAATCATTCAATACGGACGCTGACTATGCACAAGCCAGCTTCGCAGCATACAACACCGAAATCCAACCTGGTGCTATCCCGAGCTCTTGAAGGGTAATTTTGTACTTCAGGTGTCTCAATTTCCACCCAAGAGTGAGCCGCCAATGGCGGCTTTGCTTGCTCTCTACCTGACCTTGTAAAATCATTGACAGGCCCTCGGATATAGAGCATTGCGCGTCGCGACACGCTCGACCGCACAATCGTGATCGTTCATGGTTTTCACCATTGTCCGGTCGTGAGTAATTCAATGGCTGCTGACAATTGTCCACTGCACGCGTCATCGCTGACTTCCGGCCGCATGCTTGAGGAATTCTTTTCGGGCGGGTCGTGTGTGCTAAATTCAGCAGGGCTTCTGCCATTTACGACATGACCAAAGTCAAGTGTGATCGATTGATTACGATTGTTTATGGTTCGGGTGTCATATTGCCAGAGTCTATAATAATCGCCCCGGGGGGACTCTTGCTTATCGCCTCCGTATTCTTCCCATCATCAACCCAGATAAAATCGTGGCAGTAATGTCAGTTTTCAACGCAACCCGTTTGGCTGGAAAGACCGTCCTCGTCACTGGGGCGAGTAGTGGCATGGGGGCAGTAAGTGTTGGCTGTCTTTACCAATGGTGGCAATGTTTTGAGAATCGTAAATGATCAAGGCAACCGCCATTCTTTTTGCAAAGGTAAGTACTGATTGACCTCGCTCCGAATGCAACTCATTGAACGAAAGGGTGGAGCGAACGTCATTCTCTTGGCCCGACGTGCCGATGCCCTTAAGGCTGTATCCGAAGCCTGTACTGCCGCGCACAAGGAGTCTGGCCTCAAAAAAGGAGGAAGGTTTGCGAGTGTGCAGCTTGATGTGTCCGATAAATCCCAGGTCGCGGGGCTTTGGGACAAAGTGCCCGACGAGCTTCGCGATGTTGATATCCTAGGTGAGTCGTCGCCTTCCCTCACCGTTGCGATAGTGCAAGAACCCGCACCAGTGAACAATGCCGGATATGTCCTGGGTTTGGATCATGTGGGCGATATCAAGGATGCGGATATTGAGGGCATGTTTGCCACTAATGTTTTGGGGCTCATATCCATGACCCAGCTCTTGATCCGAAGTTTGTGTTTTCCCACCAGGCTGTCCCCCGGGTACTAACGCTAGGGCCCACCAAGAATTCAAGGCAAAGAACTCTGGTCATGTTATCAACGTGGGGTCAGTTGCAGGTCGCGAGGCATACGCTGGAGGCAGCATTTACACGGCAACTAAACACGCTGTCAACGCTTTCACTGGATCTATGATGAGGGAATTGGTGAACACCCAGATTAGGGTAACTGAGATACAACCTGGTAAGAACATGATTCACCCCTCACTGTTCCATCCACCGATCCTCAGAAATAAATTCAAGGAATGGTCGAGACCGAATTTTCACTCGTTCGTTTTCGCGGAGATGCCGACGCTGCTGCCAAGGTCTATGAGGGCTTACAGCCATGTATGTCGCTCCCAGACTGGACAAAAGCGCCACCCTGATCTGAACTGGACCAGTGATTGCTGACGACATTGCAGAAGAAATCGTCTGGGCTGCTTCGCGCCCCCCACACGTTAACATTGCAGAGGTGTTAGTTTTTCCCGTCAACCAAGCGAGCGCGACCCTCAATTACCGGGTCCCAAAGTCGGGATTATGAGCCATCTGGGGTTGATATCGACGTACTGATAAGACGCCGCATAGTGGTGAATACCTGTACAGTCCGAGTATCGAATCCACTAGACTTTTCGCATACCTTGGCTGTCGGCGCCAACCATCCTTTTGCAACATGATATTTGCTGGTTGCAAGTTGAGGGCGGTGGGGTGTCAATGCCCGGGATGCGAGATATCAATGGCATTCGGGGCACCAGTATTCCGTGCTGCGTTACGCTTGATACACGTATTAAAGTGCGAGTATGCCAGCGCGTGGGCACAGTGCATCGGAAGACGCTGAAATCACACCTGCTTCTATGTCTAGCGGAACGACAAAATGGTCTCTGGCGTGAATCTAAATGATATTTTCCCCCGATAAAATAATGACCAGAAAACCAAGAAGGGTCCGACAAGAAGACTGTTGGGGATATTTTTGCTAGCATCAAGGCGCTGAAGTGAGCGTGGTTGTTTTCGCTACCATCCCACCACCTTGCAAGCTCATGGCCTGGCGGCGCTGTATAGTATACATGTTTTGTTGTCCCTATTTTATCGCTCCAGATTCAGATCAAAGCCATCGAGAGAGGAACCCGTGCCGGGTGACCAATCTACAGGATTCTAACAACGAAACCGGGGGGGAAAACTCAGCAGAAGTGGAAAAATCTCCTACATTGGAACATGAGAGCAGCTGACGACGCGACCGTCGTCTGGCAAGTTGAGAATATCACCATTGGGCGACCCACACCCAGCGACTACGCCATCTCGTCTCCTTAGCATATGAGAACGCAAGAAGGCATGCCGAATGCTAGCTTTTGAAGGACATCAGCTGCGCTCCGCTGGTGGGTCTTGTGGATTTGGGGATCTGGCCATCCTCGTGAAGAGCTCATTAAAAAAACAGATGCGTCGCTGAAAATAACCTGGAGCGCGCCGTGAGGGTAGGAGGAGGTAGCGTAGACCGAGGGGCTGATGATGAAGCTCAAATTCCCGACTAGGCCCAATGCTTCCTCAAAAGGCGAGGGTTTTCAAGGGCAGGCAAAGCGCCGCAAAGGAGGCGGTGGCACTGTCTGCACATGCAGATATGCTGGGGAACCGGGCCGTTTCGTCTTCGTTCAATTCCGAATGGGCAGGGGTGTATGCACGGGCTCTTGCTCGGGGGGTTTGGCCCTCTCGGTGTTGCTCAATTATGCCTTCGACTCTGGGTGGCGTGAGGGACGCGACTTTACGAGTCTCGGGGGCGAGAGGCCCGGAGGATCAGCGAGTCGTTCCGAGGCCGAACAGTTCGACGACGGCTTCGCCCAGCTGAGATTGTTCTGCTATCTACGGGGCGCCGCCGGGTCCAAATGGATCTGGTCGCTCATATGAGACTGTTTGAGGGAAGATTGAGACGATACATATTGAAAGAATAACTGCCAAATAAAAGGCTGTCGAATTCTCGTCCAATCCAGGCCAGGGCACGCGAAACACGAGAACTTCGTGTATATCGAGTATACGCCGTTCAAACGCGCGAAGAAGGTAATCTACTGATTACATCGATGAAAATACACTACCTTATGTAATTACGGCGTCGACCGGTCGCTTTCATCAAAGGCCTACATGTATGCAACATATTCTCGCTTGCAGTGGGGGTACCAAGTCAGACGTGAACCTCGCTGGTAACGCACGAATTTCAGGCCGCAACGGGGTTGCGATTGTGGTCCATGGACTCAGACATCGGAGTCACAGTTTGGGACAGGATTTTTGTTTTGACCTATTTGATTCAGCACCTCCCACTGATCATGACCGCTTGCGTCCGAGTCACTGCACCTGCATCACCCTCTACTGACTGGCGATTCCCCAACTATACAACGAGCAATTATCAGCAAATATCCAACCATGCTTGGGCTTCCGCATTTCCTCGTTGTTTTCGCTTCTCAGTACTCGCGGAGTCGAAGAGTCTTTGATGTTCAGGTTGAGGACAATTGACGCGAAGGGTTACAATGATCTGTGGAACTATCTTGATTCTTGAGGGCCATTGGAAAGAAACGTGCGGTTCTTATGAGCTAGCTTGTGAAAGAAAGTCCTGCACTTCAGGTACCTGAACTCACTTACCCTTCACTTTCGTCCTGGCCTTGCAAAGTCCCTGTTGGACCATGGGCAGGCTCTCGAATCTGGCAACACTTGCACATCGCAAGCGGCCCTTTTCGGCTTCCAACCTTGAGGAGCCTTTTTGGACGGATTGCGTAGTTCATCAACAGTGCACGTGTTGTTCATGATAAAACACCGCTGGGGCCGTTGGTTGGCCGTCGAGTTGTGTGTGACACCGCCTTCCTCACTTCAGCTGATAGTATATGAAAATCTAATTATGATGCGTCATAAAATCTCTATGGCAGCGTCGGCTTGGGTGGGGGGCCGTGGTGGTTTCGGAAGGTGGACCCAATCCTGGTCTCCCGCATCCGTTGGGAGGCTTCAGTTGTCGCCATAATACCCAAGGCGGCTGCGGTCCACCAGTCCATGGGACGGCTGGGGGTTATAATTTCTGCCGAATCACCCGGCTGCTCCGATATCTCGTATCACGCCTTCCACACTGGGGACCCCCTCCGGGAGGTTGCCCCGGGCTGATATGTGCTCCGCTGGCGGGATGACGATTGGAATTGGATCAGGTCCGTGAACAGCTTGTGGTGTGATGCCAATACCTGGATTAACTATGCATGTTTTTTTTTCTTGATGTCCCTTGAAGATAACGTCCGCGAAATATGCGGCGGTTGGTCCCCGGATGCACCGTTGCTGGCTCTGGGCGCCCATCTCCTGTATCATTCACCGAATCTATCGCTCCGCTCGCGCCAGAGTAACTCAAGAGGGGGATTATTGAATGGACGCGGCGGTCTCACAGTAGGCGGTTCCACAGTAGGCGGACTCGTATGGAAGGTTTACGTGCTCATATGCACTTGAAATTAGAATGATTTCTACAGGATTCACCGCTGTCTAGTGTGTTGATGCACTACTCGTGCGTTCAATATCGCGGCAAAACCACCAGCCCGTTCTAATTCAAGTCTGCCCCCGTGCCCTGGGTGTATTCCACTGATTGTGTGCACTGAGGTCATGGCGAGCAATGCCCCCATCTCCCCACTCCACGCCGCCGTGAATGCTCAACGCGCCGATCACCCCTATGTCTGTTTATGTATATTTTTCGAGACTGGCTCAAGTGCGATTGATTTTGAATCTTTGTTTCGAACCACTATCACTATCACCACCACTACCACCATCACTCCGAGACCAGTATGGCTGCGCCCGCTCCCGCCTACTCATCTCTCCATGATATCTGTAGTGCACATGCGGGAAATTCAGGTGTCCCCGCAATTCTCGGAAATCTTGACCTCAATCGTGAAATTGAGGGTGGTGACCCGATCGACGACAACGACGTAATTCATGCACAAGCAGTTGCAGATGCGCCGACGGGGCCGAAAGGTGATTTTAGATCGCACGTGCTGGTAATACCGTTGATTGATTGACCAATAACCACACAATGCAACATGCTTTAGATCCCGTCATTACACCTCAAATTTCCGCCAACGCAGCATTACAAGCCAGAGCAGTGGAGGCCGCCTGTATGTGCCTATTTAACCCTAATTTTGTGCTAATTCTGGCTACTTGAACAGACAATGCCCATGCTCTTGACTTGAACCAACAGCTTCACACGATGCGGGAGTATCTTGCGTTACTTGCCGCCAGTCTACAGAACCAGTCTAGTGAACTTGCCTCCCTTCGTGCCGCAAACGCAAATGTGCGAATTATTGGTCGCAATTCAAGGCTACCACGTCGGCAGGCCCTGCCATTGCAGAAAACTGTAGGTTCATGCTGACAGACGACGCACACTCCATCACTGACTGCCTGACTGCCAGACATCTGGTTATGGACTCGCACTAGCGCAGACATTAGCTCAGGGCCTTGACCCCGCCATTCAACAGGGGCTACTCGCCCTACCTGCCAATGCACCACCGGCCCTTGGGACTACCCCTCCTAATTTTAGAAGAGACACGCCGAATTACCAACACACCGATATTCTTGAGATGGTGTTGTTTTATAATGATGACTTTGATATCACACCTGATGAGACATTGGCATCGCGCTGTGAAAAGTTCTATCAGTTCTTGATTGGATGTTAGATGACTGGGCACTGTAATATGGTAGATTCTTGAAACCTGAAGCGCGTAATGGTCCAAAGTTCGCCAAACCTGATTGGAAACATTTGTAAGTTTGGCAGCCCTTGGCTATAACTCGAGACTACTATCATTGGCGGTGTTATGCAAAAGGGGGGAGAGATGTAAATTGCAATTTACATATGATTCTCCTAAAGCTACAGCCCTAATAAAATTCAGGCAAAGGGAGAGTGTATATATACTGTAGAAATTCAATTCATAATAGAGTAGCAATAAATGAGGGGGGAATGCGAGGCCAAAAGGTGTAGAAATGACACTGTTTGAGGCTCTGTAAATGCAGATATGCCCCAGATCCGCCAGATCCAATCATAGACATATGGACAAGAATACAGGAGCATGTTCTACAACATCTTGGGTCCCCATTGCGCATTTTTGCAGCTAAATAGCACATGTCTTGGTGGCGAGCGGCAGGTGTCCTTGAATAAGGATGTCCTGCAGGCGGATATGTAACAGACTGCTGACTGTTCAAACTGGGTACACAAATAATGATATATTTGGTAC
>QGOG01000962.1:0-32267 GCA_003313185.1 Collybia sp. MG36
CAACCGATGATGTTCTAGCGACCCCGAAGAAGAAGGCTCGTCCGACCCCAGAGTGTGGTACACCCTCAAAGCTGATCGCTAAGCATTTTTCCACCATGAAAATCTCTGGTGGTGATGGAAATGATACAGATGATGCAGACGAAACGAAGGAGCCGCTTATTGTAAAAATCCATTCGATGCGTAACCATGCTTCGACTGATGGGATTTTGGAATATCGTTTGGAAATTGCACCAGCACAGCTGGTACGGATCGCCGAGTCTGGAATCAAGGGCACGCGTTGTCCAGAAGCACCAGATGAATGGGCCTCCGAAGAAGACGACGGCGATGATCCACCAAGTAAGAAGGGATCAAAAAACGAACCCCCAGATCCCCTATCTCATATGCGAGTGTGGATGCCGGCTTGTATGGTCCAATTGGTTGAGCCCCGCCTGGTTGAAGCGTACGACGCCAAAGTAAACAAGAGAAAAGCTGGTAAGGCTACGACGAAGGGTAGCAAAAAGGCCAAGGACCTACCCCCACCACTTCGATTTACCAGCGTGAGCCCTTTAGGAAGGAAGGTGATATCACCAGCATCGATTCGGGAAAACGTTGTCCCATTGTATGAGGATTCCTCGTCCTCAACTGGGTCCCCGACCCCCCATGAACCACTTATGCGCGATTTGACCAGGAAGAAGCATGCGGCTGAACCCAGGAATACTAGGATCGCCGCCAGAGGCTCAGCAATGTTGTCCAACGTGAAAGCTCCGCAGGTATCTACACATACTAAATCAGTAAAATCCAAGGCGAAGAAGGTGGTCCAGAGGGTTCTGCCAGTCCCAGAGGAGGAAGAGTCAACTGGAAATGAATGGGACGGTGCCGTTCTGGCCTTATCCGGTCCGGCTGGACGATTCAAAAAGGCGATCCATTCATGTAGTGATTATATATCCTTGTCAGAAGAGGACGTAGGTGTCTCGCCCGTTCAACAAGTTGCGCCCAAGCCATCAATAGCAGCTCTCAATCACGTGGATTTAGTACCCCAGCCATTTCCGTTATTCGATGATAACTTCCAGGATAGTCCTTCAACGCTCTATCCACGGAAGGATTCTTCCCCAACCTCACCCAGTCGCCCTCAAAAGAAATTCACACCCTCACTCCCCCAATCAGATTCACCACTTGAGCATCTCAAGAAATCTCCACGAAAATCTACCAAACATACTTCACACGCAACACGGACTCGGAAAACATCTGATCATTCAATTAGCCCTCAGTCCCGACAGAGACCCAGTACCCCTTCCCCTTCACGACCGTTGGCTCGTCTCCCGAGAGATGTGAATTACACCCATTCCTCATCATCTAGAATTGGGCCACTTCCTGTGATTGAAATTTCCAGTGATTCTGACCCCCCGCTGGTCATACCATCGAGAACAAAACCCCTTGCCTTAGTCCGGGCCCGTTGCAAAGTAGTTCCAACCCTCTCGACCCAAGCCACTTTGAAGGATCACTTGAAAGTCAAGAAAGTTGGGCATACAGGTCGGACCAAAGTTCCAGCAGCGGATATCATCGATTTGACTTGATATCTATCTGTTTTCCATGTATTTTTACGTCTGGATATATCCAATGCATTCATATACAAAAACATCTACCCAGGTCGCTCGTGGGTTGATTGGGACTCGATACAGTTGTGACGGTCCTTGGTCGGAGGTAATACAATGCTCCGTTAGAAAATAGTGGTAAAATCCCTGTACACCTCCTGACTCATTACGCCATCCGCAGGTTCAGGTGCGTCCGGCTTTGATATCTGGTTTTGGAATCGCCGAATGGCCTCCCAGCGGGTGTGCCAGTTGGTTTTCACTTCTACTTGAGCGGTATCACGTTGGGTTTGCGCAAAAACAAAGGCAAACCAATCCGCCAACAAACTCAGCTGCCGTACAAGGAGGGGTAGATTCTCCGCCGAGATCAACTTGTACGATCCGACGGGGGCAAATTCTGTCATTCCTGGTGCCCGTTGGACAGTGACTTTAAAGTATTCATTTTCGTGTAGGTTGTTAGAAAAAGCTGCAATAGCACCAAGTGAATGTGGTTCGATGACGATGTTCACAAATTGGAATTGTGTGGATAGCGTGTCAAATCGGTATGGCTTCCCAGAATCGTTCCAGACGATCCGAACGTAGTCATTGCCAATGTGTCGCTTTTTGTTGTTGAAGTGAGGGTCATCAGGTGTCGTGGGCATCATGGTCGCCGTGTGATAGAGGACTTGGCGAATATCGTCCCACCACGCATATGCGTATTCACCATCCTCTGCTGGATCCAGCCCGCCAGCGTAGACATCATACTGGCCCCGTAAATTAATCAATCGACCAATGCCTTCCAGGAGGCGCGTGTAAGCCGGTGACCCATGAGTATTGCGTAGAATATCGATTTCGTTGGACTGCCCAGGGGCAACGTACATGACGCCTACCTTGTGCGTGTCGATTACTGGCATTCGGTCGAGAGATGCAAAAAATTTTGGTAATGCTGGTGAGTCAACCATAATTCGGGCACTGGGTAAACTCTCATGGGGGTAGGATGAAAGTTGGAGTGCTAGGTATGAGGGATCTACAACGACTTCTTTGCGTCTTTGGGAGGGAGCGGATCCGCTCCAAACATAGCCAGTGATCGGGTCTGGAGGAAGGGGTTGGGGGTTGTCGTGTTGATCGCTCACCAATATTTGCTGAACGTCACTCGGCTTTGTTGGCAAATTGTTAGCATCGTTTTAGGATATTGCTTCAAAAGTGTACCTCATCGGCCGTGGGTTGCGAACCCTCTTGAGATGCTGGCGGTTGTGACCTGGGCGGTCCACGTTCCATTAAAAAGCTTGCGGGGATTGACAATAGATCTGGGTCGACGTCTCCAGGCCCGACCATCGGTGCATTTTCAATTCTGCAAAGAAATTTCGAAAATCCAGAAGGCCGACGGGTCAGGACCTCAACCCAACCAAGCCGGGCAAGAGTACGAAATGTTACGACGGAGCCACCAAGGAACCACGTCTTTTCAGTGGTGGAGACCTCGGGTGTGGTCCTAACAGTAGGATTCGTGATGATGTCACTGAATAGTGAATTCGCAGGTCTTGGATCGGCGGTTGCGTAAGTATATCGGGCGAGCCAATCAAAGCAAACCTCAGTTGGTCCATCAACTTGGCTATTGCCTTCATTCGCGAGGAGAAGCTGCCGGGTAATATAGCTGACATGACGAGGTCGATCTGAAAGCCTGACGGCAAGGAACCAGATATAAACAACGTTGTAAGAGAGAATTCGAACATGCTGCGAGAGGGCCCAAGAAAGTGTGGACGAGTTAGCTCTGTTATAATGCTGCAGGTATTGCAATGCAACTCCGAACACCATTTTGAAGTCACCTTCGGTGAAATTGGAGTAGAGATTCGGAAGAGAGCCAATTATTGACAGGAAGCCGAGAATATGAACCACCATATCGGGATTTGACATAATTTGAGAGAGTTTCTCCAGGATTCTTGGCAGGCATTTTGTCATGGATGGTTGCAGCTCGAAAGCCGACAGAGTGAGAGCATGTAGACAGCATTTGATTGTCGACGGCTGCCCATCAAGCCCTGCTTGAAAGACCTCAACCAGCAGGTGGCGTTGAGGTAGTTCAAAACACCGCCGGTAGCTGATAAGAACGGAGAGGGCGTGGTATGCCAAACCATGTGCATCGCGGGCTTTGAGACCCTTGGGCCATTGGTCCACTTGGAGGCCTAATTCGCCACCGAGGACCCCAGTACAGAGAACGGATAGCAGCCGCGCGACCACTCCTCTCGATTTTGGCCCACAGAACAAGTGTTTATTTGCGAGTTGAATGGGTAGATGACAGAGAACGTAGGACAGGACTTCCCAGTTTCTCTCCCTCTCCAATATTGTTATAACAATATCCAAGTACTCAGAAATTGGGAGGACCTGTGAAAGACCTGGGTCTTCGGGATCATAAGAGAATATGCCTTCGGAAGGCGAGTCGGCCTCAGCAAGAGAAAACGATAATTGTTCAGGGATGTGCCATAGTGTTTCTTGCGGCTTGATGACAGAGGCCGTTGAAAGGATTCGGGGAGGGGCCCTGGAGCGACTCCTGCTCGCTGCAGAATGTGAGGGTCCACCAGCACCACGTCCCCGTGACAACCTTCGCCCGTCTCTTTCCTGAGGCATACGGGCGCGCGCCCGACGCGATTCAAGCGGTGAGTCGATTGTTGGCTCCTCGACATCGGTGGTTGGTACAGCGGGGGCTTCGGGGGTTCTGTGAATGAGGGATGATAGCATTACGACTTGGCCCTCGGCATCGTATCCAACATGCCTCAAGTATAAGCGGTGGTCTCGGTCCGCTCTCAAACGCATCATGAATTGTAAAGTGGTTAACCTTGCACGGGTCGACTTCCCCTCTGATAGCACCTTCAACAGAACACGGTAGATCACAAGCACAGTGGCCAAATTTTTGGAATCGAGCGCGAGAGTGGAAAAGGCAATTTGAGTGAAGATGCTGACCAGGGAAGAAACAGCTGCGACTGCTCGAGGGAGGAAAGGATTCTCTAGGGGGATGGGGTCCTGTGATGGTAGGGCTCGTTGATCCGTCATTTGAGGTTGGATCGATTGTGAACGCGACGAATTTCCCGACGTAAGTGATGAGAGAATGGACATCACAGATGGCAACCCCAAATCCTTGTCCCCGCCTTTTCCATGCCCGTGATACTCGCTCTGTACTCGGGAAAGAATTGGCGATACCATTGTTGAGGGCGAGCTCATCACCAGGTACGGGGAAGGTGCTTGTGTGTCGGTGGTGAGTACAGAAGCCTTATCATTCTCTTCGTTATCTTCAGATGTGCTGACATCCGAAGCTATTGCTGACAGGAGGTTCACAAACCGATCTTGGACCCCACGCATCTCATTCTCCACCGTCCTCAAGACAGCTTCATCACCAAGTAATTTCCAAACCAGATCCCCATCCCCGTCCCCATCCCCGTCCCATCCCCATTTCTCGCCCAAGTCCAGTACTATATCTGCAAGAGGTTTCCTGTAATTAACCATGTCTCTCACGCTTTCATAGATATTGTGCAATGTATCCATAATGGCACGCCGCGTGAGAGGACGCCGGAATCCGACGAGCATGGGGTTTCCTAGAAGGTTCTGCCAATTTTCAAGCCAATCTGGTGAGGTTGGTGATAGATCGTGCTGTTCAAACATGATATAAGGCAAACGAGCGGTATCGACGTCCGTTAGGTTTGCTCCCACGGAGAGGAGGGTAGTTGATAAAAGGGGGTTAAGGCCTATGGCGTGGTCTCGCGATAGCAGGGAGGAAAGGGTTCGAAGGAATGGGGTGGGGGCCTCAGCAGCCTGAGTCAGTGGAATGATGAATGGTGTGCCGTCGGAATTTCTAACACATAGATTTCAGAAGGCCTCAGCGAAACTGTGATGTAATGTCACTTACTTCAGAGGAATAACGTATTGGGTGAGATGAAACAGAAGCTCGCCCACTGCCACTGCTTCCTCTTCATCGAGGTCCCCATTTTCGTCTTCCCGTGCGTCAAGCTCTTGAAAAACATCCTTGAGAACACCAGCAGCCTCCTCCAAAATATTCTCTTTTAATTCTCCTTCTTTATCGCGATCCCTATCTTCCCCACAGCCCTTAGCTAGGTCTGGGTCCCAAGCGACCCATGACTGTACGCTGTCCGATAGTAATCGTCCCAGGCGACCAGCATCCCATCCATTCGCACCAGAGGCTGTGGAATAATCCTCCTTGGGCCATGCCCTCTCCATCAAATCCCTCTCCATATCCATATGACCCGGAGCACCGGAATGTGAGTAGCCGATAGAGGTTTCGCGAGAGATGTAGGCCCTCGCCAATCTTGTAGACAGTGCACGGCGAATATAATTCCTTAGTGTCCGGTGCGCACCGAGAGAGGTCTGGATCGCACTTTGGACGGAACATGGTATAGTCCTTGCGGATGTAATTTTGTCATCTTGTGTTGACTCAAGTTCGGCGGTAGGTGCTGATAGATATTCCTTGAGAATAATCATACAGGTCGCCGAATAGGGGCCAGCAAATAGAGACGTAAGCGTCTCAGTAATTCTGTCCTCTGTTGAATCCTTGCTAGAAGATATCGGGGTGACATTAAGACGGGGAAGGGGTGATGAATGGAACGCCAGAGCGCGGAACAGCAAGGGAAGAATGCTATGAAGATACGTAGGCGATAGCGTCTTGAGCTGAGCGGAAAGATGGTTTAGGTATAGCGTAATAGCAATATCAGCAGGATGTTTGTTAAATGATTTCATGGCTGTCGAGGCCATGGCGGCATTAGTCGGGGATGGGATAGATGTTGTAGATAGGGAAGACGGATTTCGTCGATGGTTAAGAGATGACCGTGATGGCGTGCTTGCGTTCGAACTTGAGTCAACGATGGGCGAAAAGCCCCGGGGAATGGGCAGAAATATCGAGCGATCCACGAGACCGGCATAAAACTGCAAAACGCCAGCTAATTGTTCCTCGGGAATTCGCGCGATGGTAACAGGATCACCTGGAATGGATGTAAGAAACTGTGCTAGAACGTCGACGCTCCGTTCCCGCTCCGCACGTTCCGCTAATGTCTCGGAGTTCAGGAGGCTATCGAATGCACCATCAATCCAGGACTTTAGGAGATTTAGGAAGGCAGTTTCAATTCCAACGATTTCTACGCCCCATTTTGTGAGTGCCCTCAAAGCCTTGAATCTTGGCTCCCAGAGCTCCGTTGCCCAGGGCAAACCCGAGCCTAAGAAGATAGCGAAATACGACAAACGATCAGCCGTACCGAGACTAGCTGCATCATTATTCTCCCAATAAGCTGATAGAATATCATACCCAGCGGCTTGTAAAGACACTGGGGATTCGATATCACACAGAGACGCGAGGACCGGATTCAATGCCGCCAGGCGAGGGAGGGGTGATTGGCTTGATAAAGAGCTCGCGAGCGAACGAGCGTAACCAAGGCTGGGAACAGCAGGAGGTGTCAAGGCTTCAATCAGGGCATCCATGGGCAGCGAGTGCACTGGAGGTGATACCGGGAGTGGCGGTGTCAAATGTTGTTCTGTGCGCCTGCGCCACACAAAAGGCGCAAAAGAGGTCGTATTGGCTCTTTGACGGGGCCTGGGATAAGTTTCCCCATCCTGCTGCTGCCGGGACATTTCCTCGATGAATTCTGTTCAGTTTGATTTCCAGGATCCTTTATCGTTCAACGCAGCATTCATTACATACCTTGAGTTAATTCCAGGCTTTTGAATGTATCAGAATAAGTAAGGTATTGGAAACCTGGACAGACCCGCCCAGATTCGCGTCGCAGTTTCAATGGGAGGTATGGCAAGCACCAACGACAGCAGCGAGTCCCGTATTTTCAGTATGTTACAGCTTCACCACAACCGCGTGTGGCACTAAAACAGAATGGTCATCATTTCCCTGACACCATATCGGTTATCACGTGCGACAGGAACTCCAAGAGCGGCACTATCTACTAACTAGTGCTAGACGACGTCCGGAATGCACGATCCCCTGTGAGCGTTCTCAACGTGTCCATCAATAACTACTTCCGTCTATGAACGAGTCAATCAAGGCTCCCTTCCCGCGCCAACTGCCTCATCCTTTCAATAGTGTGTTCGATCCCTTTGCCGATCGTCTCATTCAATTCCTTCCACCCCGGTCGGGCTCCTCCAGCTTTAAAACCTGGTATGCCGTTTGCAAATGTGAATGTCAATAGCATCTGGCCGTCCCCATCATAGGAGAGCACATTCGTGATGCGTGTCCCTGCTGACGATATCTCGAAATACGCCTGGAGAAACAGCATTGTTCAATAACCTGGTTTAGATTGCATTGGGGAAAGATGGCCAACAATGGTGGCTTCGTGCAACTCAATTTCTTCAAGCACTGGTTCTGCATCCCCGAATCGAACAAATCTGGTCACCTGTCCCACAGCTGGTCACAGAGGCACTCATTATACCAATCGCTATCATGTTTACCTTGTCTCCTGAATCGCTGACAACCTCGCAGGATGATATAGCAGGTATAAACGACGCGGGGTTCCTCGCTTTGATGTGTAATCCTTTCCACACTTGTGCCTCTGTCAATATCGGAGCAGCACCGAGGGGATTGATGGACCGAGTAGCGGCGAAGCTCAAAGATTTACTAGTACTCATCATATGCAGTGGGAACTCACTTGAAGAGAGATTCACCGTCAGCAACCCCGGACTCAAGCAACGACTGTCAGGTGACTGGTGACGACTCCGAAAGCTTGTAGACTGTCTTTCAATTTGTCTTGTGATACCATTGGAAGTCAGCCAGTCGCGTGCACGTACAATCTACGTAACTTGATACCGCAGGACATCCCCCTCATTTAAAAATGGTGGATCACGATCGGGTTGTAGCAGTACTCCCACCCATGGCTCGCGAATTGTTCAGTCAATAAAATCCTCAGGATCCAGTTGAACCCAATTGACAAACCCAGTGCACCTACACACTTTCCGCGTGAGTAAGCAAATTCCCGAGATGTCGTCTATTCCACCAACCATCCAATTCGGTAGGTCCAACCATGCTTGAGATCAGCCGCAGGTGAGCCTTTCGCGGCTCCCGCTGGGTGATGTGACCAGTACGGCTGAAAGCTAGGATCAGTTGAGGTAAGGAGATACATCACAACAGGAAGTGATGGTTGATAGGGGGTGCGGTGAATAGGTTGTGGTTGTTGGTTTCGATGGCCAGGTGCTTGGTATCCGAAAGACGGCCGTCCAAACACCGCTCCATTATTGTGGTGAAGCCCATGCATGGGAGTCGAGAAATCACGAATAAAAAAGTCTTGCGCGCTTCCAGCACTGGTAACTACCCGCATCGTTAGTTTTCAGGTATCGATATGACGTAGGGGACCGCGACTGACTCAACATGAGCTCTTCCGGTTTTATTCCCAATTCTTGAGACAGTGCAAGCCCGTTTTTTAGTAGGAAATGCCAGGCATCGGAAACTCGAGAGAGACTGGCCCGATGTATAATTTGGCAATCAATTTGGCTATGCGGAGGCACAGAAATAGGCCAGCTGGTTGCACCCTTTCAGCTCCCCAACATTTTTCAAGAGAATATCCACACCATTTTAAACCTTCTGGTAGGTCATAAGGTTCGATGGGTACCCGCTGGTACGGGAAGTTTTCCCAGCACCACTGGTCACCAGACGCACGATGTTCAATTGGAAAGTCGCCCAGTTCGTCTTGAAAAATATTGCCCAAGCGACTGAAGTGACGGAAGTCCTCCCCCTTGGGGATATAACCGAAATCTCCGACAGCAAATTGGTTGGCTGGGACACCCGAATTCTCATACCAGACGTGGTCATGCGCTCCTGCTTCGATGCTGGATAGTCGAATCTGACGCAGATTCATCGAAGTGTGTTGAGGGTCAGTGCCGTCACTTTCGTTCTCTATGAGAAGTTTGGCTCTAGGTGGAAGGGTTGGTGGGTCTGCATCTGCGGGAAAAAGGCCACGGGAAAGTGTAACGAGGTGGTTGAGTCTACCAGGAACAGAATCCCAATCTGATGACATTAATCAATACTGGACACGTTGGTGTTTATAAAGTGAGCCTACCTGCAACATTGCTGCGCTTCAGCTGGATTGACCCTGAGTTCGGGAGCATCTGTGCGCGGAGAAGTATGACCTAAACAAATCAATGCCAACGATTGGCCTCCAGTACTTACTCCGGTTACGACCATCTTGAGGCTCTCAGTAAGGCCATAGTTTCGTGCAGTGTACCACACACCATCCTTCGGAGCTGGAAGGCCAACAATCATCGTGTTGGAGCCATCGACGCAATACGACGCCGCCTATAGATGTATATCGGTCAGATCACGCGTTCAGGCATAGAAGCTAAACAGACGGAAAGAAAGTCCTGGGCCATTGTGTCACTCAGGTTCAATTGTTGTTGAAGATAAAGAGTTGCATCCTAGTGTAGAACCTTTCAATCAGAAATAGGAATCTTCTGTTTCGTGAACGTCGCACGGTAATGTCCCTGTACTAGTATGGCAAGATCAGACTGAAAGCAATGATGGCACACGAATTAATCTTACAAACCGAAGAATAAGATGAGCGCATGACGCAATGCCCACGGTGTTCAACGTGCTAGTCAGGAGGGCTTGAGGCGCTCGGGTTCGAACTGGAAGGATTCGAGTGTCAGTCGGCCATCAAAATGGATAGCATGAATACTTTGACCATTGGAAAGTAATATGAATGGCGTAGCTGCCCCCCTCTGCGAATAACCAACAAGCTGAGGAAAATTTGGATGGCTTCCAGGATAGGAGTCAGAAACTACCGCCCGGAACGTGTTTCGAATAACGCACTAAAGATCTTGCAGTATTTTTATATCATGTAGCCAAGACTACGATGGCATTTTCAGTCCCTTGCGCCTATACCAAGACAGTATACAGACTCACTCGCGCAGCTTGTTCCTGGGGGCCCTCATACCTCTTGATCAATGCTTGCTGCCCATTGACTTCGGCCAAGCTCGAGCCTCCCCACCATCCCTCTCCAACGGGTCCTTTACCCGCCAATCTGACTTCGGATTGATGGTAACGGCGGAACTTGAGGATAAATAACCAATCAGCATAACAATAAAGTGACACATCTCCAAAACCTACACCGCGGTTCTCAAGGGCATCATCCGTAACAATGTCGCGTCTGTTAGGCAACGTTATCACACTACTGTCAGTCTCAGACTCTGAACCATCGGGTTGCGGCTGGTCTGAAACAAATCCCCCTGCCTCCACTGGGGACTCAACGAGAGATCCATAATTTATTTCGACCTGTGATATATATGAAGGAGGTTTGGTGCCCTGCCGGGAGGGTATACCACCTTTTTGGTTCGCCCTTGAGCTGGCAAGAAGAGGGCCTGAGGAAACGGCGTGATGTATGCTAATCAAGGTAGCAATCTTAATGCACAGTTCTGAGTTTTTGGCCCGAATTGTAAGGATGATTGGTATGCGCACCTGGAAGGACTGCCACGCGTCGTCCAACTGAGAATTATAGTCTGTCAGCGCATTCTCGATGGATATCTTTCGCAGAAAACGGCTCCTCCATTTCACCTCCACTTGCAGTTTCATGAACGCATGGATACTAGTCAATGTCCTGTAATAACCCAAGTGGATCAGGGGCACTCTATCAAAGCAGGCCAGTCACGATCGCGGCCACAACTCACTGCTGAAACCGTTCCAGGTTCTTTAACAAGGAAGGTGCGGCGGTATTCCACTTTCCTTCCATCTGCTCATGGATATCTAATAGAATTCTGGCACATCTACGAGCAAGTCTAACGGGTATTCTTTCAGCTGGAACTCCAGGGTACAAAGCACGAGAAAGTCAAAGCCACGTACTGGAGGCAAGCATCTTTGTTATTCTATCATCCCACGAAAGATTAGTACTTGGATACGAGAGCCTGTAATACAAACCTGAACGCCCTGACCAGTACAAATGCCCAGTTAGCAAGAACATCAGATGAGCAGCTACAAAAGATATAAATAACCCGCCTGTATTGTCTCAAATATGAGCAGTATAGCCGATGCTGCCGCCGCCGCTGGAGGAAATTGTGCCAAATTTGACAGCTCTTTCGTCAGAGCAGCAGCCGAAATAACAAGGTGTAGGGCATCATTCGTGCTTAATCTTGGGACTTTGACGAATCGAAGAGGCATGCAAGAATTGGGAGGTTAGGCTGAGAGAATGGTTGTGTACCGGGCGGCAGCTCAACCCATCACTGTCAGCTGCCACCGGGCGGCACGCACCAACAGTAGTGACAAGTCGGCTCATCATCGATGCATCATCTAGCATAAGCACTGGCCGACTTTTGGCTTGTGGATCCAACCTGTACAACACAGGATAATTTCGGTCCCCACCAATTGCGATCCATGGCAAGTCGCGCTGCGGTATTAAATATTTGCATTTAGGTCTATATACGCGTTGGTAGACGCAGCCACGTATTTACTTGAACTTGTTCAAAAAGATTAGTCACATAGGAGAGATTATTGGCAACTGCCCCAATTCCGCATCCCCCTGATTTCTTCCCCCAGCTCTAGTGCTCGTTTCCCTTCCAACCATAACATTGCTTCTATGCAACACAAAGCAACGTCAGGGCACTACATAATAATGACGAACGAAAAAAAACGTGCCTTGATACGTTTGTGGGACGACCCTCCTCGGTATAGGGTTCTCGTGGTCGTGACACCATGTAAACCGGAAATCATTTGTCGTCTGTTCTGTCCCCGTTTGGACATCGACCACATTTGCTTTCACGCCTACATGCTATGACACTAGCAGTAAGGATAAAACGCGGTTGATATACGCGGCACACAAACCACTAGCGGATACGGCGCAGAGGCGGTCGAATGGAGAATATGAGAGGTCAGGCGGAGGATCGATCCAATGGGGACCGGGCGGGCGAACGATATTCCATCGAGAGAGAGGAATCTGACAGGGCCTCTCGTAAACATGCTCGAATTGGTGAACCCCAACTATCAGAGTGTTAAAATTGTGACAAGGCAAACAGAATTCGAAAGTCTGGTGGTGTTACCTCATATGCCAATCTCATCAAATATCCACCAAAAACCTTCTGATGGACACTGAGAGTGTGGTTACTATTTCAGACAGACGATAACACTGATTCTCAACTGTTGACTCACTTGCGCTCCTGTGGAAACATCAGCATACACTTTTCCACCCGAGTATCACCCATCCAAACTCGCTCGCCTTTGGGGTTAGGTTGGCCATATTGCAGATGAAAGGAATGAAGTAATTTTGCCTCTTCCGAGCTGGGCGGTACTCGTGCCAACGAGCGCAGCGCGTTTGATTGACGTTTACTCCTTATAACTAAGTTTTGTTCGTCATTACGACATTGGAAGTCTCCGAACAGACTTACGCTCTCCCATCAAGTGCAGGGCGGACTCTTCGGGAGAAGATATTGTCAATGGGTTTACTTGCCATGCTTGATGTGTATTGGCATCTCTACAAACCATAGAGAATCTACCTGATGAAGGCGATGAATTTAAATCTTTGATGGGCACTGCAAACATACCCAATAGAACGGTTTCCTCGGGCAGGCCCATCCCAACGGATTCCATTCTTACAGCAACTTCCATAGAGCTTTTGCCAGTATATATAACCTGACCGCTCAGTCTAAGGTCTCTAGTCGATACTAATGGCGCCAGCATATCCAATCTGGTGGCAGCATCGGAAATACCATAGGGTGAGATTTCACTTCATGCGAAGCAGCAGCAGCACAAACCGGTCCACAGAGGCCGTGACAATATAAAAGCCGCGCTCTTGAATGCGACCTATAGTTTGTACGGAGGGTCCCAGCATGTGCTTATATGAAATAGAGCCAGCCAAGGAGTCCAGATGTTCCATCAATCTAATCGTTCACAAACCATCAACAATGAACTTGTGACAAAATCCAAGATACGGACTTTCCGATGCGAATACCGCCAGATGCGTTTGTATACTCTTCGAATAATTGGGAGGACGATCCAAATGGGAGGGTTAGTTCAGAGTACGAGTCTAACATGGCGCGAGGCGTAAGGGCATCCAGTTTCGGACGGGATCCAACCAGTGGATTTCCCCCCCTCTCATTGGGTTTGGTAGCATTGAGAAGGGCTTCGGACCAAAGGATGGGGGTCCTCGTGGGCATCACACTAAAGCCATGGTTAGGTCTCTTTTGTGATCGTTTCCACCATATACATACGAATGGTATGTTGGATTTGAATTTTTCTCTGTCGGTGCATCAGGCGAGCGGCGTGGCTTCTTTTGAATCCGTGTACCCACTAACTGCCCTCAGGAGCTTGTCCATAGAGCTTACGTCGTGATTTTCCTCCGCGACCGACTGAGGCAATTGGACTGTCGAATTCTTGCGGTGTGCATTCACCCGTAGAGAGTTGTACCGATTCGGGAACAGCAGTGCCCGTCGTGTGGCCAGCAACCAAGGGATGGTGAGGAGATGGAATATTCCTCTTTGTAACATAAAGGCGTGGATGAGTATCCAAGGGTTTCGAGCCCACCATGACAAGTCGCATAGCCGGGCATTGCGGGGCTTTGAAATTTAGAGTCAGCACGGGTTGTCAAGCTACATTTATCAGTGTCAAACAAGTCACCTTCTGATGACTGTAAATATAGCATCGATCATTATGTGGAACCTGTTCCCAGTGCCGTCAGATAAGTACGACAGCCGTATATACCCTCAGTATCACCCCCCCGTTTACTGGTTTCCGACGCTTCCCTCCCCCTTACCAGTGGCAGCGTCTGTTCAAGTTCATTGCCGTGCTGGCCAACGGTGGTGCTGGTCTTTAATTACTTTCACTCATCTACCTCTGCTATGATCCCACTCGTTTCGTGGTTAACAGGGAAGCTCAGATGTGGAGTAGGTATTGTTTTTAACTTGATCGAGCCGATTTCTCACTATGTCATCAGTATACCCGCGTAACACTCAACCGGATAACGCTTGCTTTCTTTCTCTTCAGCTTTTTTCATTGTTTTGCACAAGGCATTATCCAGTCGTTTCTCTTCACCATCGATGCGGAGTATAGCTCGATCCTCTCCGATATCCAGTCTCATGCCCAAATTCCTGCCCGAGATGTTGCCATTCGAGATGGACCACTCGGAAACATGCGTGTCCGGCTCTGTAATGACCTGCCCTCCGATTGCATTGATGTATTCCATTCTCGGGATTTCCCTTATAGTGTACGTGCTTGTCGTTTTTCGTCATAGCCCCCCTGTGGATGCTGAAAGGCCCACAGCCCAGTAATCCAAGAACCCTCGTGAGCCTCGCTACCTACTTTGTGTATCCCTAATTTCAAACACTTGGTCCAGTCCATCGACCAGAATATCATCATTACGGCCCTCCAAAATTCTTCGAGCGGCGGAATGGGGGTCAACCTTTCGACCCCAGATGATGTGGTGTTTCTGGATCACCAATGCACGCAAATAATGGTATACCCCAAACAAGTGTGAGCGGCTTCCCAGCGACAGCACGTTGTGATGTTTATCTTTTATCTTTCATAGTCTTCAGGACTCTCGCAGGGAGGATCTGGCACTCGTCCTGTTTCAATTCTGGCTGCTATCTATCTCTTTGATGGCGATCATGAATGATTCAGTGCCCCACATGTACAATCGCGTCCCCTCCTCTTATTATTTTCGTGCTAATTTCTTTTTTCCAGACTAGCGGTTCTTGGCAGTCGCGTTATAATGACGGCCTGGTCTGCTTATGCGGTCTGGCGGACAAATCTCCGCGAGGACGAATTTCGAGAATTGATGTGGAACCAAGGGACGCCGTGTTCGGTAAACATATTTCCACCCTACTTCCCCATTCGCCGGTCATACGAGGTAAGCATCAGATCACTGTTCTTAACCGGGTCAAGGTAAATTTAACCGTCAGATTCCGGATCTTATTCTCAATTGCACGGCCTTGTTGATCGCGAGTTACCTCTCATGGACACTCCTTCAGGTAGGTCAAACCATCACATCTGTCTACAGAAACTCAACCATCACAGGTCTATAATGCGCAGTCCTTTAAACATGTTGGCGCCCCACCCCATATATATCGCATCAACCGGGTAAGCTTCCACTCGGTCTGTCGATCATTTTATTGACCATCATCAGTTTTTTATGGCAGTATTGGCGTGCTTGCAATTGGAAGTCTTCGCATTGACGGCTACAATGGCGTTATGGATGGACACGCTTTTAAACACTGCAATACGCTACCTATCCCTGCACGGTCTTGAATATTTCGGCCTTTTGGCCATAACTGCAATAGTGAGTGACCCACACCATTTGCCCAGTCAGAAAGCTCAAACATGGGTCCAGTTGCTACTACCGTGGATTACGTTGGTAACATCCACATTGCTGCTGTATCTTTGAAGCCGCTAAGCCTCCTTCCAGGGGTGGTATGGAATTCGCAAGGAAAACAGACGCTACCTGGGCTTGTTTTTATTCTTGACATTTTGTGGTGTTGTCGGCTGGTCGATGATGTTCTATTCGATCGTGTTCCGATGGTAAGCTGCTACTTCTTTGGATAATCTCACCGAGTGAATTATGCCCCTATAGGACGTTTTTGCAGTGGCCCTTTTTGGGATGCTGTACAGTCGCGAGTTTCATTCTCCTCTTTGCCAACCTCATTCTTGGTACAATATGCTGGCTCAACTTTGGAAAGGGGCTAGCGGAGTACTGTTCGTCCACCTTCTCAAGAACATTGGGTACAGAGTTGATAGCATTGATACAGTGCGCGTTGAAGACACACTATCCTCCCTGGGTTTCACCAAAGGGATTTTTGCGCACGATGAGGAGAAGGGTAAGGCTGGTGAACACGATTATCCGCTACCAACCTATAACCCACCAACACTACACTACGGAGAACCGCTACGATTTTCAGTAACTCCCCCGCTGGCGGGGCCTCCACCAGCTGTGCATCGCCAAAACCAAGAACGCCCTTGGAATCCGCAGCCTATTCCCTTTTGATTAAGGCGAATGCGCATACGGAATCCTCTCTTATCTTGCGCGTAACACTGCGAACTTTCTTACAAGTCAGCTAGCCTAGATATAGACTTTATAGCATATCAACGGGGATGCGTTCTATCGAGGAAGGATCATGCCCAGTTTCCTGTGTGTATCATGTAGTACTCGGGCCTGGAAGGAATGAGATTAGAGCGTATCTGAAAATAATTGGTTAAGCGGATGTGACATTTTCGAGGCAGTAGATACATACTTGCCATCTGTCCGCCAGGCATTTCCAGCCTTATCTAATTCCTCCGCGATCACCCGATCGACACCGACAATGACCTCTGCCTTGTTCGTTCTCAGACTAAGCAATGGGAAGGTGCCGCCAAGGGGACCTGGTGAGGACGTAGGCCATGGATAAACCTGCTCATGCTCGAAATCACATACCAAGGGCGACTTGGAATGGGGTCCACGCAGGCCATTTCACGTCACCCGTGAGTCTGGAAAGCTTGTGAATCGCGCTCGATTACCTGTGGATGACCACTTACTTGCGATAACTAGTTATTCCCAGATCCTTTGAAACTATTCATATATAGAGAGCTCTTCTCATAACTCACTTGAGATCGCCCTGTCAATTTGTCAGCTCCATCTCATAGATTATACTAACTGCCAACTTTGAAAATAACGAGGCCGCTATCCTTGAGGTGGTCATACAGATCCTTAGCGTGGATGTGCATGTCCCAATATGGGAAGGGTGTCGTCCAGAAATGGGCCAGCTGGGAAGTCACCTCTTTTCCACCAAAGCGTGTGCCAAGCGGGATTGAGAGAGCGAAAGTCCCATCATCAATGTACCTTTTCCATCGTGTAACGAGGCGAACCAGGTCCATTGAGGCTGGTTCGGCCTGATGAGCGCCATCATTCAGTGGGAAGAAGGTAGGATCGAGCAAGGCATCAATGGTTTGATCAAAATCAAACGGCGTCACATCCGAAACAAACCAAGGGACCAATTTGGGGCTGATCAGGGCAATGAGAGATATGTGGGGAAAAAAGAATCAGAGCGTACTGGAAAACAACCTTGGACACATGTGGTGTGTAGGTGACCAAAAAATCCGCAAAAACGAGGTCTGTGAA
Source organism: Collybia sp. MG36 (assembly GCA_003313185.1). Taxonomy (NCBI): domain Eukaryota; kingdom Fungi; phylum Basidiomycota; class Agaricomycetes; order Agaricales; family Clitocybaceae; genus Collybia; species Collybia sp. MG36. The sequence goes on from QGOG01000962.1 coordinate 17,603, forward strand.
AAGCTAGCGTGGGCCATGATTGTCAACCAGATACCAGAATGCGGCGGGAAATATATTACCTCGAATCCCGCTATCAGAAGAGACCGATTTAGAGATTACCTCATGTCATAGCAATTCGATCTCACCATTATCCAGGATGAAATCAATCCTCGCACCATCTAATGATCTGATGTGTTTCCACACAGCCACTTGGTCATCCTTGAGGATGTATCTTTCCCGAGCAGCCTGTGCATCACGTCCGACAGATTGCAGACTTGCAATATCTCCAGCACTCAGATGGGTCAGAAGGGAAAGATCCTAGAAAATTCTATCAACGCGAGTGGCGGCCCCAGAATCGATGCCGACCGTTGCATTCCCCCTACAAAGAATCTCATCAACCGTAATTACACCCCCGAATTAGAAGAGTCAGACCAAAGACATAGATGAATAATCTCTTTGGCCAAAATGTCAGTCTTCAGAGTGTCTTCCATGCCACCCCCATCGAGCTCTGCCATCATAATCGCTATTTCTAATTCTAGCGTTACTCGCTGTATTGGAATGGATCAGCAGATTGCTCACGATAGATAGAGGTCTTGGATTGTTGAAACGTGCTGATCTTTTGCAATAAGAATGGATCGTGCGTGGACCAGTGTTCGGTTTCTGCGAAAAATGAACGAAGCAGGCGATAACTCCACCATCAAATAAGATCTAATGAGCCATGTCAGGGAGCGATCAGGACGTACAGATAACACCTAATGGTGGTTGAAGGCGGAGCGGATGGTCAAATAATCAATACATACTCTGCAAATAACCATGGGGCTGTAAACCAGGTCCCCCTGCCATCATTCGCCAGCTCCTCTAGCTGCGTGTTGTATATATCGACATGAAGGTCCCCATCCGGAGGAATTGGCCTTAAAACCACTGCACCTCAGATTGGGTTTGCGGAGTATCGTCCTCACATACTCCAGAGCATGATCCCTGCCCATGTGGTACTTCAGCTTGCTCATCTTTTCTATTATCCCTCGCCCCTCCGAGATCTTTGCCTCTAGATCTTTCCAGTCCAAATCATTGTTCATACCATTACTGTCCCGAGATTGGAGCGAGAGTTGATGACATATGTTGTATAGATGGTCGATGACACCAGTGACAATAATGGGCCATCGCTTCACCACAGTTTCGTAGCTATGATATTCATTAGTTGTCTGTGCGGACTTGGGATGACTCAGGCTAAGAGCGTACGGGAATCTGTTGGAGGTGAATGTAAACAGTCCGAACCGTTCTTGATTATGACAGAACTCACCCCCTGTCTGTAGGATCGTATGGTGGGTATGGGGATTCAAACAGCATCATGGGAGAGGTTTGCGATTACCAGGTGCAGTTGTTACTATCTACCAGTGAGCAGTGCCACAAAAGGAACCCACTGCAGCAGCTGAAGTCACGTTATTGCCAAAGTTCAATAACATTAGAACTAAACTGATCAATTTGAAGTTCACATTTCTCAAGTCTGGATAGTTCGTCAATTCAATCGCATGTGTGGTTGGATGGGTATTTTTTTCTTGTTAATAATTACTTCCATCTACTATATGGTGTGTAAAGCGCCGTAGCGATAACACTGCCAAGTAATCTACTTATAGCTCGTCATGATCCTTGGAAAGATCATCATCGTCCTCATCTCCTGAAGAGCCACCCGCACCACTGGCATTGTACAATTTAGTGGTGATAGGGTTGACAACACCTTGCACCTCAGCAAGTTTCTCCTCAAGGTCCTCGACGCCGGCGGAGGCACCATTTTCATCGATCCAATCAGTGGTATCCTTGACGGCAGCCAGAATCGTCTTCTTGTCCTCATCACTAATCTTGCCACCAAGACCCTCTTGATCACCGAGCTGAGTCTTGAGTCCATAAACAAAGGAGGAAAGGGAGTTCAGGGCCTCGATGCGTTTGCGTTGGGCCTCATCCTCCGAAGCGAATTTCTCGGCCTCGGCAACCATACGATCAATCTCCTCTTGACTCAAGCGCCCCTTCTCATTAGTGATGGTGATACTCTCCGACTTCCCACTGAAACCAAACAGGTGAGCGGATGACATGCATGACTGTGTCGATTACTCACGTTCCCTTGTCGGCAGCTCCAACTTTCATGATACCATTGGCATCAATCTCGAAAGTGACCTCAATCTGAGGGACACCACGGGGCGCAGGTGGGATACCCGAAAGCTCGAACTTGCCAAGGAGGTTGTTATCCTTCGTCAACGAGCGCTCACCCTCAAAGACCTGGATGAGGACTGTCGGCTGGTTATCGGCAGCAGTAGAGAAGCTAATGCAATGTGATCAGAAAGGCCAATTGATCAGTCACCCCTAATGAACGTACATTTGGCTCTTCCGTGTAGGAATGACAGTGTTACGAGGAATGAGTTTGGTGAAGACTCCACCAGTGGTCTCAATTCCAAGAGTGAGGGGGCAAACGTCAACGAGGACAACATCGGCTGTTCCTTCGGCGCCAGACAAGATACCACCCTGGACAGCGGCACCATACGCGACGGCTTCATCAGGATTGATACCCTTCGACGGCTCTTTTCCACCGAAGAACTCTTTGAGGAGCTGTTGGACCTTGGGAATACGAGTGGAACCACCAACAAGGACAACCTGGGCTGGATTAGAGACCAACAGAAAAGAGCAAAGAAAATACAATTCACCTCATCAATGTCCTCTTTCTTGACGTTCGCGTCCTTGAGAACCTGTTCGACGGGCTTCATGGTCTTCCTGAACAGATCCATGTTGAGTTCCTCAAATTTGGCACGAGTCAGGGTTTCCGAGAAGTCATTGCCGTCCTCGAAGCTCTCGATTTCGATCCGAGTACTTTGTTGGCTGGAAAGTGTCCTCTTAGCCTTCTCGACTTCGCGTTTGAGCTTGCCGAGAGCACGCAGATTTTTGCTGACATCGGTTCCGGTCTTCTTCTTGTAGGACTTGGTGAAGTACTCGATGACACGGTTATCGAAATCTTCACCACCAAGATGAGTGTCACCGGCGGTGGCCAAAACCTCGAAGACACCGTCGTCGATAGACAACAGGGAGACATCAAAAGTTCCTCCTCCCAAATCGTACACAATGATTTGAGATTCACCGCCTTTCTTATTGAGACCATAGGCGATGGCAGCAGCGGTGGGCTCGTTAATGATGCGGAGGACCTGGAGACCGGCGATAGTTCCCGCATCTTTGGTAGCCTGGCGCTGGGCATCGTTGAAGTCTGCGAGGCTATGATCAGTAACTACTTGTGGTATCAGGCTGGGGTTCTTACAGGCCGGGACTGTGACAACGGCATGAGTGACTTTCTCGCCGAGATACGCCTCAGCCGTCTCCTTCATCTTCCCGAGAATCATGGCGCTAATCTCTTCGGCGGACTAGACGCATATATTTGAGGACAAGCAGAGAGCAGTGCAACCTCGACTTACGAAGTCACGCTCTTCACCCTTGTGGTTCACGAAGATAGCGGGTTTTCCATTCTTTTCCTTGACCTTGAATGGCCAGTGCTTCATATCACGTTTCATGTCCTGGTCATCCATCTTGCGACCAATAAGACGCTTGGCGTCGAATACAGTGTTTGAAGGGTTGGAGTGGAAGGCGTTTTTGGCGCTGTCACCAACACTACGCGATCATTAGAATACCACTACTGAAATGGGGTCTGCAATATTACTCACAGTCGTTCGTCATCAGTGAAACTCACCCACGAGGGTGTTATCCGGTGACCCTGGTCGTTTGCGATGATTTCGACTCGTCCACCACGTTGAACACTGACCAGTTGTGAGAACAAACTAAACGTAATTGAATAGGCGGGGGCTTACCCAACACAAGAATAGCTGAGGGATCGGAACGGAGATGTTAGGCCCTAGATGTTTTAATGAATGATACCTATGCTTACGTTGTTCCCAGATCTGAATTGATAAGTCAGGAACATGCAAGCTGGATAATAGCATCATTATAGCGCACCAATACCGATGACAGTGCCATATTCTGCATGGACCTCTTCAGCCTTAACGGAGGGCGGGCAGAGACAGATGATGGCTACCAGAGCAAAAAGAGCTATTGAAAGTGAGGAAAAGAGGCGCTGTGATTGAGTGCGCGTCGGACGACGAGCAGGACGAGACATGGTGGTTGAAGGTAAAAGACTTGTTTTTGGCTGCCCGCACTCTCAGTATTTATTTGACCAAAAAACTTGGACGTGACGTGTCAATAGTACGTGGCTGGGTCACATGATGTGATTCCCACACACGCATTTCCAGCAATTTCTTGATTGTCGTGTCGACCACAGCGTCAGCACTGTCAGCTGGTGTCACCTCCATGCTGGCAGTCCCGCTGGAATCATGCACTTGGACGCTCAATTGTCGGTATTCACATGGATTGTACAGTCCCCAACAGTTATATATTATCCTTCCAAATCATCTGGCTCTGGCAACAGTTGGACTCTCACTTTCCTGATGTCATTATCGATCTGTTCCAGCAGTTCATCATAATTGGCAGGCTCCAGGACCTCGCTCCCTGCCTGCGTCACCAAATTCCAAAAGTAATGCTTGTCCCCAGCACTAAAGAGAAGCAGGCTTCCTTTCTCCTCTTTCAGTCGGATTTGGACGTTGTCCAGCTTGCTCATGTCTGCGAACATCTTCTCGAATGTCCTTGCAGCTCCTATGTTGGCGATCCACCCTTTCGGTACGAATTCGCCTCCATCTCCATTTGTCTAAAGATACCCCTAATCAGCCATGTCATCGCATTCCAACCACCCATACTTTTATACCCTATACAAATGATGAGGTTTGCAACATGATTGTTTTCTGAATAATGGCCTCACATCAGTCATATTGTGGTGTGATTGATGATGGCGGTTTCTGGTCAAGGCAGGTTTCTGGGTTTCCCTGCTGAATCATACATACTTGGTCAAGAATGTGGGGCACTCCGAAGTTGGAAACCAGGGTCTTTTGATCATTTCTATTTATGCGCACTACGCCATCCAACCATGACCTCGAATCCTCTATCAGATCATCCACCAAGTCAAGCTCCGGCTGCCCAGCCTGGCGCGTTTTGAAAGAAATGCAGATTTCGAAAGTACTGTTTCGCTCGTATCTTGTATTGCGACCTTATCTTATATTCAATGATTGCCGTGTATACAGGTAGCTTTAGCCTAACCGCCTGGCGCTGGCTCCGCTAAAATCTTTACCTTCACCTTCCTAATATCCCTGCCAATCTGATCTAACAATTTATCATAGTTTGTCGGCTCCACCACCTGCCCGGCGGACTCCAGCACAAAATTCCAAAAATAATGGTTTCCCCCCGAGGAAAAAAGGACAAGGCGTCCATGCTGCTGTATAATGCGTATCTGCAGGCTGGCCAAGCCTGTCATTCGACGCAGCATAGCCACATATGTGGATCGTGCATATACACTTGATGTCCAGCCTTCAGGGGCACCACCAGCCCATGCCTTCAAATCACCCAGTCGCATGAGAGACATTCAAGAAGACAAAAAACCAACTCTCACGTACCTCGATTTCTGGGGTAGAACCGCTCTAAAACGCATTGTCGCGTTAGTGAGTTACCAACTTATCAGGCCCGAAATACATGCCGCGAACTGCTCTCCTGCGACTTGCTCAGGATTGTCCGTACCACTCTGTAGTGCTGATGAGTGAGAATCAACAGCAATAAAATGATTTACTATACCCCAGTCATGATCTTTCACGGTAAGATTGGATGGTGGCTCTTGTAAATTTCCCTCCGTGACCTTCCACATATATACCTATTGGAATGGCTAATATTCCACTCCAGGGCAATCCAGCATTCAGGAACATCCCTGGTGTTTCCATTACGCCTGCATCAATACGTGCTTCAATGGTTTCCGCGACAATTCCGCCCCCAGGCCCCCTGCCATTCCACCTATTCCACCAAACACAAATAATTGGACCCTGGTATGCTACATCCTTTATCAGTGAATGGTTCAGGAACACGATTACATGAAGAATTGATGTCTGTCTACGAGATTCGTGGCATGCCGGAGGAGTTAGCCATTGATATTTCCTCCCCTCAGGTGCAACCCGCCCCTATCTTGCAATTTACCCCGCAGGCAGGTGCATATCGCTTGGCCGCTCCGCACCATGGCGAACGGTAGAACGGTGTAATTCGAACGCATGGTGGCAGACACTGGTTTCGAGTGAGGCAATGTGAATGTGAGAGGGCCACATTCCCCTACCGGCAGACATGAAGAACGTAGGACTCACGAAGCATGTTTCAGTGACATCCGCCCTGGAGCTATTGCTATCACCACTTGCTTCTGAGTAACTTACATGGAATTTCTTCCAGATTCCAGTGTTTTCACTCCTATAAATACAGCCTGGAGGAGCATAACAGTATTCATTCTCTTGGAAGCTGAGAAACGACCGGCGCCAAAATGAATGCCATACTCAATGTCTTCAACGGCACCACCCCCGTGAACACTGCTTTCACGTGGAGGAGGGCAGAGGTGGGCTTCAACTGAAATATCGCGCTAATGCCCGGCTCATTTGTACCAAGATCATAGCATTTTTCCACACTGTGAGCAATGCAATGGACACATACGACGTTGAAGCAGGCTCCCGCGTCACATTCACGACTGCTGTCAAAACTATCGAAAGCATGGTGTATGTTTTATCCCTCCTACCCATGGTTAACGTGGTTTATGTAAAATAACAGAACCGCTCCAAGGGGGGCCACCATCTTTCTTGACAAGCTCCTGGTTGTAAAATATCAGTCCTATGAATTCAAGCTGGAGTGCTTGTACGACATCGTGGGATGGATATTCGCTGTGGTTGGCACATCGCCCACCACACCTACACTGGCAAACAGGGAAAACTACTACTATCCCCTCTTGGCGCTCTACTGCATTTTCTGTCGTCGGCTTATAGACAACTCTGACAAAGAGCCACATATGGTGCAATTGATGTATTTCAAACAAACTACGGGCACCAAAGTAAGCTGGCGGGTGGTAGCTGGCGCCACGCTGGACAGGCCTAAAGGTGCAAGAAAAGAGGTCGCGCGAAAGAATAGATTCGCCCAGATGCTAGCTGTCTCGCTTGTGCGTCAAAATGAAATCGACCACGAAGCCACGGACCAGCCGCAAGGCGACGAACGGCAAAAGTTTGGGCATTGTGCCGAGACGTTCCCCTTTCTCTTTTATAGGGCGTATGTTCAAACTAGCTCGAAGTCTTAGCAAACTGAACTCACTCCCATTTTTGATCGTAGCATCCGGGCGGAAGTTGACACATCGACCGTGGCAGGGTTTGCAATGGTACTCCTTGGAGCTATTTCTGCGGCAGAGGGTGCGGAGGCCCAGTACAGGTCACCCACCCGCACAGCCGAATCGAAGCAGGTCCTCCAGATCCCATGCCCGAACTGTAGGGAGCTTATTCCAAGGCTGGGGCTTACTCTTGCCAATTTTGAGTTCTAGACAGCTAGATCATAGTAGTATAGCCGGGAGTCCTGTCTCTACTCTTTGTCATATACATGTTTTGGATGGACGTTTGCGGTTTCAGTGAACCATGCAACGATACTTTGCATGCCACCCGCGATAATCCACATGCCTGCCAGAGACAGAGACATGTAAGTAATTATTATATATGTGATCAGGTCCGTTTTGTCCAACCTCTCAGCAATTTCGGTGACATGGACATGCATTTTCACTTTCTTTGGAAACCACAATGTCAATGATGGCAACGAAGGGCTATCGTCAACTTGTGACCCCCATTCCAAGCCTATTCCAACTTTCAGACCGTAACTCTGACATGCTTCATCCGCATGTAACTGATTCGCTACCTCAACCGCCTGGAGCCGGATCTGCCAGGACCTTCACTTTCACCTTCCTGATATCCGTCCCAATCTGAGTCAACAACTTGTCGTAATCCGTCGGCTCCATCACCTGCGCTGCAGACTCCGTGGTAGAGTCTACCACCGAGTTCCAGAAATAAAAGTTTTTCCCTGAGGCAAAAACGAGAAGGGGTCCTTTCTGTTGTATAATGCGTACTTGCACGTTGGAAAGGTTCGTCATCAGGCGTAGCATTGCCTCGAGCGTGGATGGTGCGTATACGCTTGGCGTCCAGCCTTTCGGGACAGCTACAGCCAAAAGCTTAGTGGCACTGGCACTCGCCTAGCCCAATTCTTGCATAAGTCATATGTTAGTACCAGCTGGCTCTCTCATACCATTATTCTTGGTCCGGGCGCTGAATCACTCTGGAGTGTTTGTCGCTATTCAACAAGCAATCAAATAGACAACTCGAATTGGGCACACCGCTGAACTCGCTCCCACATTTTGCTCTGGATTATCATCTTGATCACGCTGGGATGTAATGGTGAGTGAGGTTATGGATATCAGGGGACCATTCTCACTCCTGCCATGCTTCTCGAATTAGCAGTATGAGGGGAGCAAAGCTTGGATATGATTCTCGGACAAGTACCCTCTACCTTTTATCAACTGGCAGGCCGGATGGCCAGCTCCTTTCAGAAGTTTCTCGTGTTCACAGCCATATTCTTTGTTTCCTTTTCCATGAACGGGGTCGGATTGACCAGATTTCGATATCCCATTGAAGGCCTTACATAAAGAAGTCTATTCAAGAAGACAAACACACAGCCTTGGACTTCCAATCATGCACCGCGTCAGGGAAGAGCCATGCTGATGGCCCCACAATTCTCACGAGTGCCGTCCAACCCGCAAATCGGTGCATCGCTTCAAAGTGGTCGTGGAATCTGACGCGAAAACGGGGGTGAGCTGAGCCCAGTATGAAGCAGAACATCGTCAAGAGAATGATGTGATAAGGCCGGCACGTGCGTCAATGGTTGGCTTCTCTATAAAATCTTTGGTGGTGGTAGCGGTATAGAGGATGTACCAGACCACGGCCGCGGTTCCAGCACCGCTATGTGCACCTCCATAGTGGAAGACCTTGGCTAATTGGCGGCGCATGGACAAGGGAAGGGCATGGGGGACGCAAACAGCAATCTCATAAACGAAATTGACAAAGTTCTCCTGTCGGAAAAGAAGGGCGACCATGAGGTTCGCGGATGTAGCACTCGCGACGGATGTCGCAAGTGGAATGCCATTATTTCGGACGATGAGCGCAATCAATGTCGCCAAATTAGCGAAAAGCACAACGGCGAATATCTTGCGATAGACAGTGAATAAATTGACTAGAAGATACGTGAGCCTTGTAGCCCGCCCGTGAAAAAGATTACATCCACACGAAAGGTAGCGTGTGACACAAGAACCACGCTTCTCAGGTAGTACTAGTGGGATGGCTTCGATTTGCAGAAGCTCAGCTTTGAGAGTCGGTGACGACCGAGATGATGAGGACACGGATGGAAATGAAACTAAGGAGATACGTTATTGATGCCTCCAGTGAAGCTAGCTCAGGACTTACCGCCACCTATGTTACCCATTTTCTCCAGGTCAGCAGTCATTGTGGGGTCCATTGTGTATAGTTGAGTCAGTGAGAGATATCAGGCGGGAGCAGGCTGGTGGACGAATGCATTTCCTAGAGATGAATGTTCATATATAGAATTTTTCAAATGGTGATCCCCGGAATGGGCTCTTGTGTGCCACTCCGGGTGCGATGCATGGGGCATGGATCACCGTTAACTGAGTGGAATGAGCATATGACGACAAACGCTCAGAGCTCAGCACGGACAGGGCCGGTGCAAACAGTAAACCGATGACCCATCCAAGGACCTAAGCCCCTTATTTCAGTTGACTTCAGGATCCAGACCCAGGCTGCAGGTCCTGAAAGCTTGGGAGCAGAGAACAAATGTGTCACCTTGGTTTTCACATATGACATGCCGCGGTTGTGATGATCGTTTCGGCGCCATACTTGAGCTCGAGCGCTGCGCTTTTTATCACCTTCCAAAGTTGCAAACCCGGCGATTTTGCACCGCTGGCCTTGGATAAGCTCCCAGAATTTACGGGTTTATGAGCATCTGCTGATGTGGGAAGCTTGGCCTACGGGCATGAATAAGCATTAACTCACCTCCAGTGTCCTCCACTGCTAGCTGTGCGCCAACTGATCGAGTTGATTATTGATTGTGCCTTCGGACCTGCTAAAGCTTGGTGCAGAGATCAATATACTCAACGGGGTCGAACGTGACAACTAGTGGCAGTCTGAGACTGTCGCAAATATCTCCGCCGGGCTTTTGCAATTAAAAGAGCTAGATGGAGGTCGAAACTCTTGAATTCGCTGTGTAGCACCCGTGAGGGAATTGCGGCTGGTCTCTCAGATCCACCACGTGCACGACATGTGCCAGATTGGCACTCCGCGATACCGGAGCCGTCGACCCTCGTGAGTCCCAATCGGGAAATAACTGGTAAATTTGCAATCGCAAAAGGTAAAAAAAAAACCAAAATCTTCCCTTCCACAGGTCCACCCGCTCCCAGCCCGGACCGGTGGCCATGACCGACCTTGGGTGGTGAAGAATCCGATTGACGGCGGACCAGCTTGTTAATGTCATTCTGGTCACTTTAAGTTTGAAGGGAGTGTCCAGGCGGCATTTTTTTGCTACTTAGCGGCAGCGGTATTGACGTCGTCTGGACTCGAAGACTCGGTCTGCACGCATGTACGATTTTTATGACAACCGCGGGGCTACAGGCTGCCTCAATCTCTGTTTCCACATTTCCGCGGGTCAGCCGACGACCTCGCCTCAAAATCGTGGCTATGCACTGGGGTAAGTAGTACTAAGCAATCCAGGTCCAAAGACACGAAAGTCGCCAAATTCCGCAGCGGTGCTATTGTGCCGTCACCGGCGAGCGGCGGGCCTTAAATCAGTAGCCAACCCGCGCCCACAGAGATATCTGATGCAAAATTTCGATAATAAATGCCATGGAGGTCGTGAGCCGAACATTCATTCAAGACCCGCTCCCATGGTTACCTGGTTCTCCCTGCTGGTGTTATCGGTTTACTTGTTATTTTTGGACTCCTCTTATCCACAATCCCCGCGGTGTATCCTAAAATGCTGGTCGAATGCTGGGCAACGTAGTCACACCATTATAGGCAAATGAACCCGGGAGTTGGCGTGTGGCACCGTGCATCTGGGCGTTACGACAAGCGCTGCGCATTGGCGCTGATAGCATCGATAAGATGGAAGTATCCAAACCCCTCCCTTGGTCAAGCTCCCAAGAAGTGCAATTCAAAGGAGCACGGGTAGTGATGCCATTCCTGCTTGACTGTCCGATTGTGATTTGAATTCCGGGCCATGATCGTCGACCTGTCATATACTTCCAAGTGTTTTTTGACGCCAAAGAGACAGGGCATGTGAAAGGAACCAGGGATGCATTGAAATCCAGTCCATGCAGTCGCCGAATGGTGCGCGACAATCCGCAAACTCATGGCAAAGGTGAGGTGACGCAGTCAGACAGAAGAACCCATGCTCTTTACTGGTTGAATGGTTAGCATCATGGATAATGCGTGCGGGGGAGACCAAAAAAAAACGCTGGGTATGTTCCGGGGGTAGATATTCAAGTTCCAGCATCATGGTGTCCAGATAGGCGCGCACCATCGCATTTTATCACCTTACCAATGCATCATGATTGAATACCCACTATTAAACACGAGAGAGCCTGATTGGGCGGCCATTTTTATGGTCTCCTCACGCGGCCATCACAAAGAAGCTTTATTGCGGTCCGATGGACGGCTGGCTTCCCAGACTGAGGCTTGAGCGGCCTGGTGATAGTGTTTTAGCCTTGAGATTTGGACATCTGCCCATGTCCACGGTGCCGCCAGGACGTCATTGGCGCATAGACGTGGCACCGCTGGATTTTTGAGTTGCCAACGCTGCCGCCGTCGTGAGGCTCCGCTCCGAGGTTTGGGTCCAATGCCTTAAACAAGCAAGGGCAAATACCGCGTTAAATCCAAATAGGCTCCGAGTCCAAGTTCGCCACCGTGTCACGGTGGTATTTGGCATTGAACACGCCTGTCAGGCTGGACAACACAATGAGCAGATATGCCAATCTGGGTACCTTGGCGCTTACAACCCTTTGCATCGTCACCAGAAGCTGTCATGACTTGGATGTGAGACAGGCAGGCTAAGGAGTACTATCCATGGGTTATTGATCTTCTAGCTCTATATCGGGGGATCAGTTTTATATCAGCTTCGTATTTTTAACCCGGCTACTGGCTCCTTGCAGCAAGCATAGTCATCCTAGTGGTATAAAACGCGTCAATACCTGCTATCCATTGTCAGACAACCTCAGCCTCAGAATGAACGACTTCCTTACTTACCGCCAACAGCAGCAACAACCTAGCTCATTGTTCACCCACTCGCCCCGACTTTCTCACCAGCCTAACTCATTACCTCCCCACTCGCCCCAACTCTCTGATTTTAATCTCTCAAAACCAGTCGAACCACCCCATCCAAATATTATCAGCTCCATCTATGGGGTGAATACAAAGCCAAGGACATTGAAGCAATGGGAGGACGCCGCAAGAGAGAATACTCAACAACTTATTCAACAGGGGTCCCTCTCCCCACTTGTTTGGGTGTGGATTCCCGTGATATATCATATGGGTGCTCTAACAACTCGTGATAGGTCCTCGTGAAGGGAAAAGACATCCCCGCGAATGCTTTAGTCGGTGGTGAGGATCGTCGCCGACCATTATACATAGCCCGCACATTTTATGAAGTTAGTTATCTCCCCATGTCGTATGAATGGTCACTGATTGAATAACAATTACTAGGGTGGAATCTGTGCGTCTGAATCATCTGGACGATGCCAGTAATCGACCCATCTGACAATCTACGCAGGTCTTGGAAAAGCCGGGCGACATTTGGAACGTGGTGCATCCATTCCGTTCAATGGAAGGGAAATTCAGGTATTCCCCTTTATTTATTGTGATTTCAAACAATTTTAAATGCAAACTAGGTTGACACATACGAAGTTTTGGTACCTGCTCTCCGGCCGCTCCGGTATGCCATTTCAAACACAGTCCAAATGCCGACGATCCCCCGAATTGCACCTGATACCCCAGCTCTGGACACTTTATCTCGACTCAAGTGAGCATTGTTGTATAACCAATGTGTATTACATCAGCTAATACGCTCCGTAGCCTGGTTAAAACGGTGGTTATTGTTGATGATTCCGACTCGGTATGACCACATTTGTACAAATTTCTTCAATGTTCTCACAAAACACCAGATGGCTGGCCCCCTCTGGATAGATGCCAAAGAGGTGCCCCGATTAATAATACAAATAACTTTGTGATACTTATATCGCTATTTGAGGCCCTCGCTGGTGTCGCCGACTTGAATTCCCAAGCCTCTACCGATGGTGTTGACGTGTACTTCCTCAATGATCCGCGATTTGTCGCAGACGTCAAGGTCGATCTAGTCTATCCGATTGTTTTCTGCTTGCTGATACTGTTACCGATATCTGATAGGACGGCAACCAAGTACGACAAATGTTCAACAACTTTGAGCCCACGGGTTAGTTGCACTTCCTTATGGTCATAAAGTCAACATGATCGAGTTGTTCCGTCAGGCTCCACCCCAATTGGAAAGAAATTGCAACAAGTATTCGATAAATATATCCCTTTGGTGGAGAACCCTCATAGCAAACACAAGCCGATCAGAGTGATTGTCATCACCGATGGCGTTCCGAGTAGGTCCTTCTATACTATCCGCAAAACAAATAATCCAACAAAATATGTAGCGGATGAGCCAGCAGAGGTCATTGTTGAGGCGGCCCGCCGCTTGGAGCACAGCGGCGTACCATTGCATAAATTTGGGGTCCAGTTCGCTCAAATCGGCGATGACGAAGAGGCGACGGAAGCTTTGCGAGAGCTGGACGATGATCTGGCTGGAAAATATAATATTAGGGTAGGGGTCCACCCTACTTGGGAGATATAACGCTGACTTATGCAGGATATGGTCGATACTACCGTCTACAACCCTGAGAGCCCCAGGTTCACGACTGGTACCATCCTGAAAATAGTCTTTGGAGCCATTGACAACTCTTTCGATGCCTTCCCCAATGCTGAGCGACTACTCTTGTAGGACCGATGGGAGTGACTCCTCGTTTGTTTAGTCTTTGTGCATGAATATAATTTTGCTACATGAATTTGAAAGCATCTACGTAAAGGTTGAGAGGATATATATTCAACCTGTCTTCCCTTCCTTCCCGTTGGCCGCCCGTTCAGTATCAGTGTCATTGGAGTCGCGGAGGCTTGTCATAGACGATGGTGAACCAAGGGTGATGTTGGATACTGGTCCGGTAAACCAATGTACTCCTCCGTAGACGGGAAAGTAGTACCACATTACAGAGAGTATCATCACTCCACCCAAGACTACAACAGTGTAATTCATCTCCGACACCGATGTGTGGGGAGTGGTTGGGAAGAGAAACACTGTGCCAAGGAACGTCATGAATGAAACGGAGGCTATGGCGACAGGGAGGCCCTGTAAATATATTCAGTTTCTGATGTTGACATGATTGTCAGCATTGAACGAACGAAAATGCCCAACGTAAATGGCCCGGGCTTGAAATTATTGTCTCCGAGGAATCGGGCAGCGATGGGAATGGCGTACGCAATGTAAAGGCCAGTGACGGAAATCGCAAACACGGCGTTTATCGCTTGCGGTCCAGCAAAGACAAGGAGGCCTAGAGCAAGCGCTAGGAGAGCATCAAACCAAACAGTGTTCA